>MDJU01000060.1:0-88367 GCA_001721665.1 Trichoderma pleuroti
CCTTTTCGACTCTTGTTTCTTCTCTCTCTCTCTCTCTCTCTCTCTCTCTCGCTTTCTCACGCCTTTCCCCAATCATCATCTCGTTCATCATCCTTCCCCAACCCCCCGCGGCTTCGCTCTTTCGCGCTTCAGAAAAAAAAAAACACGCGGCATTTTGGAGTTTAGGGTGCTGAGACTAAAGTCGGAGCTTACCCGAAATGCATATGCAGAGCACGCGATTTGACGGTTGCTTATTGCCGTTTGGCGATGATGGATGTTGTTGAGAAGGCGTCACATTTTTGAAAGTGCAGTCGTGTTAGTCGTAGTGCAGCGTATTAGTTTGACGGAAGTAGTGTAAGTTGTGATGAATAGCATGCGACAAAAGGGCAGGGCTGTTGTGTGTGTTTGTTGCGTACACACTCTCTCATGATGTTGTCCTTTTGTTGTGTAAGTTGGGCTGAAGAAGAAGGTGGCCCGCCATGGTTCGTCATCAGCATCGTCATCGGCATCATCTCGACTCAGTAGGTTCCCGATATGAGATGATGTTAAAATTACTATACAGGATCAGGTAGTACTGCATGTATCTTGAATACTAGGTAGTCATAGGGCGCGATGCTTTTTGGGGGGTCTCTGGGGGGGGGGGGCCGGTTGCTTGGCATTGCCTCAATATAGCATGTGCCGTCGGGCTGCTTATCAAGGCAACAGAGATGGGGATGCAAGGACCTTGTGTGTGTGAGTGTGAGTGTGAGTGGGAGAGGGACGGGAATTCCCAGAAATACAGTACATGTAAGACCATCGGAGAAATGGTCGTGCTTGTGTGTACTATTTGCATTTCCATACCCTTTTGCCGTTGGATCCTGGCATGACCTGCATGGCTGTACCTACCAAGGTACTACTCCG
This sequence comes from Trichoderma pleuroti, assembly GCA_001721665.1. NCBI lineage: Eukaryota > Fungi > Ascomycota > Sordariomycetes > Hypocreales > Hypocreaceae > Trichoderma > Trichoderma pleuroti. The sequence goes on from MDJU01000060.1 coordinate 880, forward strand.
TACTGTAATCTGCTTTTGCCGTTGGTACCTACATGTAGCAAGCACTAGGGCCTTGTCTGATGTGTGTAGTAATCTCTCTCTCCGGGCACTGCCACCTCCCGGGGCTGTTTTGGTTTTGCATGTGTGAGAGGACGGGAACTTTACAAAGTAACAAGTACATACCGAGTATGGATGTATCGCATGTACATTACATTAGGTGGTAACGACAAGCCGCTACTGTGCCTAATGTAGCCAAGCCGGCACGAGAGAATGGGGAGGTGTGTTGCCATGTCTCTCTCGGGGATTGTGTAGAGGCCGACGTCAGTTGGACAGCCTTGTCCTGCAAGGCGCGTGGGCCGGCGGCCATTAGTGACGGGACCAAGGCAGGGCAGCAGGCAGCTAATGGCATCTGTCGGTGCAAAGCCGAAGCAGCCTCTCAAGGCGTTGACGAGAAAGCAGGGCAGGGCAGGGCAGGGCAGGGCCGCTCAAAAAGCATGTGTTCCTACAGGGTAGCAATTTGCGAGGGATGTGTCATGCCCTTGTCGTCATTGGGCGTGTCCGTCATGGCTAAGGAACATGCAGACTAGAGGAACAGCCCGTGGCAATACATAGCACCTGGACGGATCAATGTGTCTGAGCCGGTGTTTGCTAGTAGTTGGGGTAGGGCAGACAAACGATGCCCCAAACTTGGACACACACAACAAACCCAACAGTTGGCTGTAACTGATGCCCCCCTTTTTCTGCTCTGGAGAGTACAAGATGGATATCCGGATCCGGGGTAAACAAGCACCAGACGCGTAAACAAGCATGGCATGGGACAAGGGCGCATTGCTGTATTCGTAGGTGGTAGCCTAACCCGGCCCTCCGGATTCCGTGTTCCGTACGCAGTCGACAGAATAAAAATAAAAAACATGATCAAATTATTAAAAAACAGAGAGAAGAGGAAATTGAAGCGAACAAGAGCCCAGGAAGCGGGGCAGGCCGCACCGCCCCACTGCCAGGGCGCGCCATGTGCCGCCACCTTCCCGTCCGCTATGGAGGGACCGGTACAGCGTTTGCAGCACTCCCACAGCGCTACCGGATGGGCCCAACGGCGCTACGACCACAGCACGCTACAGCGCATGTGCAGGTACTCCCAGGTACCCCGTCGGTAGGGCGCTGTGCTGTGGGAGTGCTGGTGCCGTGGGAGTGCTAACAGCTTGAACTTGAGCGCCGTGCTTGTATATCCGTAGCGCCCACGGATTTTTGATGGCGCTACTGGCCTTAGGTAAGCTCGATTTTCTCGACTGCCAGAAAGAGTGTCTGGTACCTAACAATACGAGTCTGGTTCCAACTTGTCCATCCACCGTCATCATCATCGTCATCATCATCACCACCACCTTACGCATTCATACTGTATCCCTTGCAGATCCCCTCGTGGCAGCACAGCACAGTGCAGTGCAGTGCAGTGCAGGGCAGTCGCATCTCCCTTCTCAAACGAGGCACAATCAGCAAACACAACAGCAACAACAAGCTGCCAACACCCAGAAGCGGCTGTACGAGCATGCATGCATGCATGAGAGTGGCGCTCCGTCAGCCCAATGAATGGCCCCTGTCTCGCCATCTGCTGCAGAGTAACACGGCGCTGCTGCTCTGCTCTGCTCTGCTCTGCTCTGCTCTGCTCTGCTCTGCTCTGCTCTGCTTTGCTTCTTACTGCTACTACGAGTACTATCCGCACGCCCCCTCGGCCGGGCTGGGACTGGGCTGGGCTGGGTTCCCTCCCGCACGAGTTAGTATGGTAAGCTACCCGCGGACACACTCGCTGTCTTGTAAGCTTGCCGGACGGTAGATAATTAAAGGCCGGTGCCAGGCGGCGATAGGGTCGGTGCTTTGGGTTCGGCCGCTCAGCCAGGCCAGAGAGCGCAGCGCAGCTCAGTTCGACCCGCTGCGACGCCCGTCCTTGTCTCGCCCAGAGGAAGGATGCTGTACCAAGTTATACTGCCTGCCAGCTACTGTACAGCCTCGTAGGCCAAGGGAGGGAGAGGGGGTGGCTGCGAGGACGAACAATGTGTCCAACTTTGTCACAAAGTCTCCAACGGCTTCTGTCTTGCCTGGCCTTGCCTTGCCTTGCCTGGTCTCGTCTTGTCTTGTCTAGCCAGGTCCAGGGCAGCAACAAAAGTGCGAGACGAGATATGCAGGCATCGCAAAAAGTGGAAATGCGAGAGAGTTCGAGTCATGGGGACGATCGGACGGGCTTCAACTAGCTGCTGTTTGACCCCCCCCCCCCCAAGGACAAGATTACCAGCAGTCAAGAGAGAAACCAACCCTTGACGTTTCGCGCCCAGCCTATGCACATGGCGGGCTAAGCCTCGCGGAAACTTGACACAAAAGGATGCTCGGCCTGCGAGCCACCGAGTTCCTACGAGTTTAATGCTCATGTTGGTGCAATTCCGGCCATGAGTGCCCTCGTGCCGTATGCAGCATCGCGCGAGATCCCCGAGGCGACAAGCTGTGCGGGACATGGCGCCTGCATTCGACCACCACCAGAGCAATAAACACCAAACAAACCCGAGCGCGCGCCATCACACATACAAACCAGCGCTTCTCTGCTGTGCTGCTCCAATTGCTGGGCTTAGCTGACGACCCCGCAGACCCGCAGCCTCTTCTGCCACACCCCCTTTCCTCCGTCCAAGGCTTCCAGAAGGCTTCCGGATAGTTTCCCCTTCCGGGCAATCCCCTCTTCTCGCGCGTCTGCGAGCTTTCCCATGATCATACAGTATACAGGTCGACGTACTGTAACATGCAGGACTTGCTCGTGTGCTTTGCCTTGCCTGTGCCTGAGCTTGGTGACGCGCTGAGGCATTTTGAGGGGTAAATGCAGTAAATGCAGGGCTTCTCCATGCCTCGTCTATGCGTTTCCGTCTGTCATCGCTCGCCGCCAGTGGTCATCAGTATCCAAACCATCTTCATCAAACGCCCCCCCCCTCAGTCAGAGCTTGGTGTTGAGTCGCCGGCTGCAGGGCCTCTGGCAATTTGCTGCCGTGCTGGACCAAGCATGACTACCACCAACGGTTCTCGCAGTCAGAGGCCGTCGTGTTCTACACCAGAAGTGGGAATTACTCGTACTCGTACGCTCACTACCTACAGGCATCGGGGGTTGTAGCGGACAGTTGCTTCTTTACTTTGTCTCAGTCTGTCTCTCTTCTTCACCTCCCCCCCCCTTTCTCCTATCTAAATGATTACAAGATGCCGCATATCCAGAGGGCGGGTATTCACTCGGCGAAGCCATTGGAGTGAGGAGCAACATGCAAGAGGGGGGAGGAAGCCTGTGGGATGGGATGTGTGTGTGTTTCCCTCAGGTTTGTTTGCGACATGTGAGTTGGGCCTGACCTGCTGCATGAATCCCACCGGCAAAATAGGATCGTCCAACGCAAAACATGACCAGTGCTGATTGGAGAGGCTAGACAGAAAAGCACACCCAAACGAGTACACGAGGCTAATTGTTGAGTAGCACAAGGCTCCGAGCAATGATTGCAAAGCACGGATTCTGGGCCCTTCATTTTACCTGTACAAAGTCCGCACTCCGCCGCTCCGAAACTCGCTGTCGTACCATAATTCAAGACAACGGGCGTAAACGCCATATCGACTCTTGCGCTGTCAAATTAATTTAATTAATCAGCTTGATCATACTCGGCAAATGCTTCTTGGCACTTGTGTTCTCAGTCAATCCGTCAAACGGGCGTCAACCGCCGTCTAAGCGGGCCCTGCTCTGAGATAGCATCATGTACGGTAATGAGTCTCGTGGGTCGGGGGGGGGGGGGGGAAACTCAATCCACATCGGACCCCGTACTTTGGTGCCTGGAACGACTCGAGATGGCCTCTCCCAGTGAGATTACCCGAGCCGTTCGTGGCGTGTTGATATCTGCGGGAAATGCGTACCACGCCGTTTCTAGGTTTGCGCAGGCACAAAAAAGTCACATCACACACACTTTACGCAGACTGCCGGGTCGAACCTTTTTTGCGCGTGCCCTACACCGACACCGTAATTCATCAGAAACGGGTCTGGCCTGCTCCCTCGCTAGGCAGCAACCAAATCCCGTCCTGGGCGTGTGTGTTGCTCTGCTTATGACCAGCACGGCACGATGTCGTCTCCTGATCCTTCTGGAAGCTAAAAAAGCCTCGAGCAGGAAGCAAAACCATGTCCGCTCCAGCAATGTGACGAGCCCGGAGCCCTGCCGGAGGTGCCGGACCCTGAGTGGGAGCCAAAGTCGGTGCTGCATCGCACGACACAGATCCGGCGTCGCTCGGCGTCGTCGGGGGACGGGGGGGACCCTGACAAGATACAGAGGAAGGAAAGGGACAGTCATCATCGAGATTTGGGGCGAGGGAGCATCTGTTTTGGGTTGACGCTTGCCTTGTTTCTCTTCATCATCTGGCTTTTTTTCTCTCCGTGGGCGAGAGACGAGAGCTAGAACTTTTACGCCTGCATGTCGTGGGCTAAAGTAAGCACTACAGCATCTATCGAATGACCTTGACAGCAAAACACACACACGCACACGCACATCGGGAGCAACAAGAGAAAAAAAAAACAGAGAACGAGAAAAAAAAAAACACTCCTCGTCTCTTCAGGGCCTAACCGTTATTATGCAGGTCTGGCGGAACAACGGTATGCAGGGCTCTTTAACCTACGCCCGTCAGCTTGGGCCCTCAGTGGGGGTGAGTGGTCGAAACGAAATTGGGATGATGCCTCGTTGAAGCAAATGCCAGGCAGTAGTCTGTTTGATGGAGACCTCCAACGAGGTCGTAGCCGTCATGTGTTGTCTTTGCGGAACGATTCTCACTGATTTGTTTAGCATTTTCTTCTTCTTCCCACCGGCACTTGAGGAGATTTTGCTAGATCTGATCCTTGAGCGTTCAGCGACACTATCGAATCACGCATCGCCCTTCCCCATGCCGCTACATCCAGAAAGGCAGGAGACAATGCGACGCCCGTGCCGGTTTGCTGGATCTCTAGCCCGGAAAAAGAGGTAGCTTGGGTACTGTTACTTTGACTTGCCGGATGTGCGAGTATGTGCTCCCACGCCTTGTATCCGATGCTGCTTTCGGAACTCGCATTCGAATCATGTGCCGAGACGATCATGCCCAGTCTGTCACTCTCAAACAACATCAACAGCCATCATTGCGTGTCTTTTTGAGTTTCAGTTGGTCCTTGTTCTCGTCAACGATGCCGTTATTCCGCCTCTCTAGTCCATGGGATACGGTCCTTTTGCGGACCAATACGCATACTCAACCGACTTACAAACGAAAGCGGTCACGAGCCTCCTCCCAAGACAAGTCAGTCAGCATAAAAGCGAGAGCGAGAGCGAGAACGCCAACGCCAACGCCAACCTCATTATACGCGGAATGCGACGAGCCTAACGGCATGAGCGACAGGAAGCTTTCTTGGCTTCTCCAACTCGCGGACCCTATTTACCACGTTTGTAGCCTTACAGTGATGACCGGCTCGTCATCTCATTGACTTTTGGGCTCGATGACGGCTTTGCCGCCACGTTTTTTTCCCTTCCTGTGCCGTGTCAACCCACCCTCAACTCACCCTTCACCCTCACACCCTCTCCCCCCCTTTCTTTGCCTCGTGGTTTCTTTTTCTGGAAGATCCCGCTCATTAGTCGAGTTACGAGATGGGGGATTGGGGGATAGGTGGCTACAGACTCTCTCTGCTCCTGCGTTGGCTCTTCCGGGCAAGTTTAGGTCAGCGGTGCCGTGGAGCTTGTCAAGTTGCATGCCATTATTAATTTGGGACCTGGGGGGGTGGGCTTCCGTGATTTTGCCCCATATCATCGGCTGATGCTTGCTGTCACCGTGACCATCAAAGGGGATAACGCCCGTTATTCGAGACGGAACTGGAGAATGAAATGTGCTGTCTCTTTTCCGTTTGTATTTTTCAGCGTTTTGCTATGCTCAGCTTATGGTGTTTGTCACCCAGCTTTGTTCTTGCTGGCGATTGCGATATGAAGTCGGCATGTCACTCCCCCTTTGAGTTGAGAGACATTGGGAGGCCGGAGAGTCCCAACTCCCGACATCCACTGCCGTGAATGCCGTGAATGCCGTGAATGCCGTGAATGCCGGGAGCAGCTGTGGAACCCAGCTGTCAACTTTCGCTTACTGTGTCACTTCTCTTTGCGGTCCGACGAGGCTAAGCCCCGTTCTGTTCACCTTGCGAGACGGACAGTCTATGATTTGGGGGGGGGGGGGCATTTTCCTCCAGCCCTGGCTTGTGAACATGCTGTTGGCATATTTCGGATCTCTCCTCGAGAGATTGTACGCCCGGGGGAAGGGGGGGGGGATGGAGTCGGCAACATCAGTTTAACGAGACAGTTGTTCGCGCTGATGCTTCATCATTTCACCCCCCTGGTGTGCTGCTCAGAGAAAGAGACTATCTTGGGCTATATTAGAAAACAACAACTCGACTACCAAGTAGTCTATAAGCTCGTCACCCATTCATCCCCCGGCATTGCCTCGACGGTGGCCAGATTAGGAAACAATGACGGAACGATGGGAGTTGACCACGTTGTTGCTGACATGGTGGCAAACGGAGACGCCCCCCCTTCATCTCTTCCCGCGCGCTTTGGAGTTTGACACGGCCATACCTACTGTACTTACTCGTGCACTCGCATGTAGGTAAGCATGTCCGTGGGTCAGAAGCCTTCTAGAAGCCTGAATGACATTTTGTGAGGAGCAGCTTATGAAGCAACTTACCGTAAACAGTAAATGCCCTTCCGGAGCGTCCGTAACGTCCTTTTTTCTGAATCCGTCAACCGATTCTGCTTGGATTGCTGCTGCTTTGGAGCTAGCCTCACGTCATCTCAAAGGCATCCACCGGCCGCTCAGGACGGCGACCAAAACATGCGCATAACGACTCCCCTTTTTCAGTCATTGCGTTTTGCTATCGTGCATGTAGTGTCTGGGATTGTCAAATTGAGAAAAGAGCTGCAAACTCAACTGCTTGGTGGCCTGTTTGTTCTCTGTCTTGGTTGGCCCCGGTTGACAACGACGACGATGGCAACCAACAGACGTGCAAAAAGAAGAGGCTTGATAGGGCTGAGGGTTACCGACTGTAACACCGGCAAGGCTGTGCCCCCCCCTCCCCCCCTTGTCACGAGAAAATGGGGACAAAATACATTGACACTTTCGAGCGTTTCATTTTTAGTGCCCAAGTCAAGACACCACTAAAGCTAAAACGGCCCCAAAAAGCTTGCCTCTGCCGCTCCCTAGCACGGGCATGCTAGAGTGTCTCTAGCATCTTGAATGTTTGAATACGGAGCCCAGGAGAGCAGGGCCATGCACGATGACGGCTTTTGCCTCGGCCGATTCGGCCGAGCCAAGCCCACCCGGAGGGATGGACCGATCTGGTCGAAGCCCCCGAGATGGCGTTTTTTTTCTCGTGTCCGGTCTGTGCTCTTTCTCTCTTTGTTTGATGCTGACGCTTAATTCCCCCCATTGGCATTCGACAGGGCTGCGTGTCAGTTTTGGGGGGAGGGGTGGTGACAAATGTGTTGTATTCCGCTCATTCTCCGTCCCGGAACCACCCCCCCTACCCTCTCTCTCTCTCTGTCTCTCTGTGCTGCTCTCTCCCATTCCTTTTCGTATGCGGATTTTTAGAACGCGAGGAGGAGAAGGCGGCTAGGCGAGATTCGAGAGTAGACGAGCCCTTCCGCTCGCGCTATCGATCAGTAATTTGGTGAAGAGAGGGGCATGGAGTCGTTGTGTGAGCCTCTTTTTTATTTTTTAAATTTTTTACGGGATGGATCGATAGGCGTCTGACAGGCTGGCTGAATGAATCTCATTAACAAAAGACGTTGACATTTTGAAGGCGGGATCCCGGAAAAGATGCACTGCAGAAGAGAGGCAGAGAGAGAGGGTGTGTGTTGCAAGCGGCAATGTGACGTGCTGTTATCCGTTGTGTGGGATGCTGTATGCATGAGCAGGGTTGAAGCCTGCTGCTTTCTACTTGCTTGCTTTTTTTTTTTTTTTGCTCTGTTGCTATCCCGCACAGTTCTCCGACACGAAAAAAAGGATTTCGGTGACCGGACTGGGAAAAGAGGCCAGGGTTCACATTCAGAATGGGGGAGCCCGGCCTCGGGAAGCCAAATACTGGAGCGAATGATGCGTCTGTGCGGTTGCAATGTCGTTTTTTTTTGTTTTCACCTTGTTCTTTTTAATCCCGATGAATCGCGGCGCGCAATTTTTCTGGCGGACGGTCTTTTGGACCTTGGGGGGGGGGGGGGGGGAGAAGCCAATCAGCGTCGATGCAATGTCACGGTAACGGGTATTACTGTCGAAGCTGCCAAATATCGCTTGGTGGTTTTGAGGAGGGGGGGGGAGAGACCGGAAGGATGATCCTTGGCGTGGGTTTGTTGGCCTTTGTTGCGGTTGTTTTCGGCAAATTGATGCCCGATGTTGCTGTGATTGGTGATTTCTTTCATCAGTCGTTTACTCCATCTGTGCTGTGATGTTACTGCACATACATGTGTTTCCCTCTCTGGGTATATCAGTCAAGAGATGATTCCGATAGTTGTATTCATGTGTCATTACAAATGTCAGGGCCTTTGCAAGTTGTTTGCGTGTGTGCTGTATGAGCCCGATTAGGCGGGTTTGTGTATCTACAATGTCCGTGTTAGATTGTTTTCGTAATGATATCTGACGGGGTGATTTCTTTGGGGGGGGGGGCGTGGGGGGTTCTTGCATGGAGATTATTTGTAGCTCGTTTTGCATGGCATTTTTGCCGCGACCTGTCGGATGTAAGCTGTTTGTTCGTACGAGAGGATGCCAATATCCGCATTTTATTGCAAGAGAACATGGACGTGCTGGGGTTGTTGTATGCTTGAGGTAGTGTAGGGGAGTTGGCTGCTGTTTCATGTCACTTTTTACATGCTCTAGACAAATGAATCGTGATTGCTAATTACCAGGGATGGCAGTGCTTTGTGTACATTTTATATGCCATAGTTCAAGCATGGTTTCTAGAGCAGGGGGGTGTTCTGTAATGGAGCTCTGTAGAAGGATAATGATACGCCGTTCCTGGTTACTCATTTCTTATATTCTCTACGAGATGTGCAGACTTAGGGAGCTTGTGATGGTGCTAGCATGTATTGCATCTGGAGATGCTGGGAAACGATGCCCAGTCCATCAGTCATTGCGATGCTTGGAAGCTCTGAGCTACATGGTGTTTTGCGAAGCCCAAGATCTGGATGGTTTTTAGTATCCCCAGAGCTGCTTTATGACGTGTCATCAAATCTTGGTTGGGGGCGTTTTTTCACGTTTCGATCCTTCTCCGGCGGAGTTTATAAAAGTCGCCGATGGACGGGCCATTTGCCGACTAGTCTTCTCGGAGTGTAAGTTGTAAACTAGCTTAGAAAAGTGATGCATGTCTATTCTGTACCGTTTGTGATATGCTGCAGCTGAGATGGTGAGTTGTGATATTCATGGAAATGTTGTTGCAAGTCCTCCACCAAAACAGCTTCACCAGCTTCAATGATACAAATACGTTTATTCTAGGTTATGTTCTAGCGAAATTTGAAATGCAGGACGTTTGTCTACTAGTGACGTTGGGAGATGTTGGAATTTGGCCATATTAGGGGTTTTCAACATGTAAAGTCTCCGATATGAACTACAAGTGCTTTTTGTCAGAGGGCGAGAAGCTGGATAGCGAAAGGGAAGCATCTCAGCCCAACTAGGCCTTTTTAGCCTGAGCGCAACTGTTCAAATAACGAGTTTACTCCTTTGTTGAAGGGCCTTGGAGTTGAATACAGTCTCTTTTTGATCACTAGCTGCAAAACTCCAAATTAGTCTGTTGTTAGCTCACCTCTTTGTGTTTGACTTTACTCTTTTCTCGTGTTTCCAATGCCCTGACAGCCCTCTTTCCATCCAATTCCATTGTCAAGTGTAGTATTACTCTCCTGCATGGAACTATCTGCAATTTTTGATATCAGGTATGGGACAGCGAGTCAAAAGGGAACCCATTGGCGAAAGGTTTTTACTCGCGAACTAGATTCGGCATATGAATGTATTCCGTTATTTTGAAATTGAATGCAAGCACTTGTGAAAGATGTGTCCAAATAATGTACTGCTCAAGCAGTGCATAGAGGATTCAGCTATCCACGAGATAAAGCAACAATTATTTTTTGTCCGAAGATGAGTTGTCGGTCTACTAAACTATGGGAAATAAGGGTTGAGACCTGTAGGTACTGCACTGCACTACTTGAGCACTCATTGATCTGCCAGAAAACCTGCTGAAAGAGACAGATAGGTATGCATTTGAAGGAAAAATAAAGAATCCTCTCAGAAAGCGCCTAGGCGATATGAAACGGTCTTGCGGCTGCATTCATATCATCTATGATATGAACAATAGTCAGAACAAAGTGATACAACTCTAGCTGCACTTTGCAAATGCTGCATTTTCGAATCATGATTCTTGATTCTTGATAACAATACAGACGCACCTACAATTCCTCTTACAACGGCTGCCCGAGCCTTTCACAAGAATCAAGTATTCACCTGATATTGAAGAAACCTCTTTCAAGGTATGCATCTCGAAGAACCTAAACGCCTCTCAAATAATGTATAAATTCAAGAACTGGCCTCTGGAGCCCCATTTCGGGTTAACTCTAGCTAGTTTTCCAGAACTTGGACATGTTAAGATCCGCACATCATTTCGAACCAATTCAGGTTTCCAAGCAATCAATTGTAAGAATTGACTCACACAAACATGCTGAGCATCTAAAGTGCTGCATATGATGAAGCTGGACTTGCAAAAATGAGTCTGGCTCTGAAATCACACATCGGACAAGTCAAGGAAACCATGGCTCCTTATTGTAAACGTTGGAAACAATTAGATTAAAGTTGCGGCGTACGAAACGTATCGTAATCATCTATATGTCTATATAGGTATATTAAAAAAACAAACAAGTAGGAACCCAGACCCTCTACAGTCCCTTAGACTCGTCGCTTGCAGGACATGGTGCAGTTGCCAGTCAAGGGGTGCCTGTTGTACTGAGCAATGGCAGCGTTCCTGACGGAATAGTCAATGAGCTTGCCAACGCCCGGAACCAGGGCGGCGACAAAGTTAAAGGCCGCCGGAACGCTGAAGCCGCCAAACTGCTTCCTGATGTCGACGTCGTTGAGGATGCCCGTGGGGTTGACGGTGAAGTCGTTGTGCGGCGGCGAGACCTCTCCGGACAGCAGGTTGGTGGCAGAGGCGTACTCCTGCGCGGCAACGGCCTGCGAGACGCCCAGCTGCTTGACGAGGGCCTGGATGGCGCACGGCTTGTACTTTGGGTTGAGCAGGAACTTGTTGGCGGCGTACATGGAGGCCATGAAGCGGGTCAGCAGGGCGTTTTCGGCCTTGTTGCTCAGGGAGGACTGGCGGATGGTGAAGGCGCTCGAGGTGACGGGGGCGACGACGTCGGAGATGCGGGCGAGGATGTTGGGCGCCTGGCCGGGAGAAAGAGCCTCGCCCTCGACGGCAAAGGGGTAGGTGAGGATGGTGGCATAGACGGCGGTGCCGTTGGGGAGAGCCCCGTTGACGAGGGCAGAGAATCGCCCGGGGGTTCCGCCGACGGTCTTGTATCGTAATGTTAGTTTTGTTTATCCAATTGCTTCTTCAACTCAGGTCAACTCACCATAAAGTAGTAGTCGTTGTTGGCCAGCGTCAAGCCGTGGGTGGCCAAAACACCCTGCAGCAGATATGCGTAGCCGCTGAGGGGCGAGTCGACAATGATGGGCTTGCCCTTGAGCTGGTCGATGCTGGTGATGGACGGGATCGACGCGAGCACCAGGTCCGGGCCCTGATCCAGCTGGCCGATGACGGTCACGTTCTGGTTCTGGTTGAAGCGGTAGTTGAGCGCATTGTCAACCGTCGCCGTCAGGATGTCGTATTCGCCGTTGAGGATGGAGGCAAAGGCCGCCGTGCTGTTGGGCACCTGGTTGTAGACGACGTTGAGGCCGTTCTCGGTGAAGAAGCCCAGCTGGTTGGCGACGGAGTAGGTGGCCGTGGCCAGGCTGCGCTCTCACAAGTCAATGCCTTGGTTCGGATGCAGGTCAGAGAGATTCATGTCCGGAGACTGGACTCACAAGGCGCCGTATTGGACCGTGTCCAGGGCCTGGGCGCAAGCCGCGAGACCGGTGAGAACGAGAGAACGCGAGTGCATTGTGTCCGTTGAACAGACAAGGAGAGAATGAAGGTTGGTGTTGTGTGTTTTCTCTTGGGTTCCCCTCTACCTGTATCTGTATCCTCGACTCTCTTCAACTACATGGCGGGCGGCATAACAGCGCTCGACAACGTAGTTATATGTCTTTCCGATTAGTGTCACAATCTACTTGCGACGGGTCGACGCGCAAGGCTCATCTTGGAGTCGGGAGAATCTTGTCGCGAAGCTAGCCGGGTCAAGTAAAGCATGGTCGCCAGACACGTGGTGGATGCGGTTATTTCCAATCCAGTCCAAGATACAGTACAGGACTAGCAGCAACGGTGACCGGAGCTGGGACTGGAACGAGGTCCCTGGTTCACTGCTGCTGTTGTCTGCTGGGAAGTTGTTGGTCGAGAGTTGCGGTTTTGGTCCAGTTGCGTCTGGGGGGACCTGGTCGAAAGCGGAACCCAACTGAGCAGTTTAGCGGCGGGCTTCGGGCAAGGGTGACATTTGAAATGCAATCGGGGAGATGAATTGGAGCTTCTAGTGCTCCTCTTGTCTGCGAGGGGGAGATGTGAGTACATGTACATGATTCATCTTATGGATCTGTGTAGGTAGATGAGAATGATCACTGATGTGTACTGTGTTACACAGCATCTACGGAGGATACTGGATGTGACCGGCTGGCAGACTCTCAGACTTCCATTGCCATGGAGACCATCTCGGGAATAGCCAGCCAATAGACGAGATCAGATAGATGCCTTGTTAGGCGAGGGCCATCCCCATCTTCAACGCTATTGATCGCTTCTGCAGTTTACAGTTGATGGATACATGCAGACGACAGCCCTGTCCAAAGCAAGGTCACGTCTTCTCCCGTCCTTACCGACCTTCTGGTCCGTATTCTTCAGCCCGTCACTTCTAGCGCCCGTCGCAATGCGGCATTCTGGCATATACTCGTGCTTCATCCAGCTGGGCTCCGGAAATCGGGAATACCGCGAACAATGCTTCACCTGGCCTATGGCCTTTGCTCCCCGTCTCTCGGCATTCCCCCCGTCTTGGCAAATGGGAGACTTGGTGGATTTGCCATAGGCGAACGTTGACAACCGTTTCTAGCCAATCCAGTAATGCCCATCTCTTCCTACGCAGTTGACTGGGCTGTCCAATGGCAAAGCAAAGCAAAGAACTGCACAGCCTATTCTGATTGACTTCTCTCACTGCGTATAAGCCAAACCATCCACATGCCGGCCTGATGCCTCTCTTTATATAGACGCAAGGCTTATTCACACGCACTCGAAATCGGCTAAACCAACTAGCTTGAGACTTGAGTTCTTTAGCTGCGGTTTCGCCTTGAGCCGGGAGAATCCTAAAGTTCTTCCAACCAACACCCAGACTATGTCGAAGGCGAAATGGCTAAATCCAAGCACTAGTTAGTCTAGTAGGCACGCGAGGCGTAACCAGCAGACTCTGGCCTCCGATTTCGTAGCACGCCGCACAATGTTGCCATTGATCTTGCCATCGACAAAGCCGCCACTTTTGGTTAAATGACGAGTGGGGTTTTCGTTTCATTGGCGGTTTAGGATGAGCATGATTGCTCTCTTGAGCATTCCAGGTGGTCGATATGTTAGGTTGTAAAACCTATCTTGTTGCATGAACCCGGATACTCGGACCCCATTGCCATTTCCCTAGGACAGTGATGTAATTATCTGAGGGCCGCAATTTTTTTTAAAACTTGCCACCACAGCGAGGAAAAGGGACAGGGGAAAGGCAGTAGCAAGTCGGTTTTAGCTACGGTGTGGTGGATCGTCGCATGATCTCAAGGTCAGGCTTCTCCTAGCTTTGCTGAGATGAGGATGAGGAGAGAAGGGAAGAGAGCAATCATCTCCTCATGCTTTTTTGGCTTGGCCCGGCTCGTCCTAGTCAAAGGCCGCTTTCCCTGGCGCTCTTGTTGCCTTTTAACCGACGTCAACGAGCTGCTCTCCTTCTTCCACGACACAGACATTGTAGTCGAGGCAACTGGTGGCTGTTTGTCTAGCCTGGGTAGGAAGAGAAGCCGCTCGTTAAAAATTCTAGGATGAGAAAAAAACTTGAGACGACCGGCGTCTTGTCAGACAAGGAAGAAAAAGACGTGCGATAAACATTTACGCCACTGACAGATGGCTTGCGTCTTAAGTGTTCGTCAACGCCGTTGTTTGATTCTTTTCCGTCCAATGGCATTCTCCCAATTTACCCAGAGGGCCGAAGAATTTGGGCTGGCGACATTCGGCCCCTGCAATGACACACCGGGGGATGCCGGTAATTAACCCGGTGGTGCAAGGAGAGGAATAGGTCTGGACTTCAAAAGTGCCAAAGTGTCGGTCTTCTAACAATGGCGACGTTGAGACGCCGGCTCAGTCAGGAATGGGTTTAGCAAGTCGAAGCAGGATGTGCAACTATCTCGTAGCACGTGGTGCCAGATGTTACTCGCTTTCCAAAACCGGCAAGGAAAAGAAGACGAGGATTCAAGTCTCGTACCAGTCGTATTTCCTTAGTTGATTCCTGGGCACTTTCACAAGTTGGGCTTATCTTTCACCATTGCCACTGGATGCATGTACTCGTATGAATAAAGGAGATGATATTTATGCATACCGACTAGGCTGCTGGCCTCGAGAGAACCTGGAACCACAGGCCCTGCTCAATAGATGGTTCGGGACTCTTGCCAAGATATATCGCAGTGAGCAAAGAGGGGCATCATGAAGAAACACCGGGAACCGAGACTGTGGACCTCGGCCGACATTAGCTGATCTTTTAGCTCATGTTCTGGACGCGGAAGGCCTTTTCCGGCAATTTAGACGATTGGCAGGTCGACTAGAAAGGGCTAGGATTCGACCTATTTCTCTTTGAGCAAAGACTATGAACCAACAACACGCGCTCTTTGATACGCAAGACAAGACGAGCCAAGACGAGCCAACAGACGTCCTCGTATCTTGTAACCAAAAGGGCTGCTGTTGCATTCCAGAGGCTCCTGGCCTCCCATCAGACGAACTGCTTGGGAATTAGTTACGGAGCAGAGACCCGCATGACGCGCAGGGTTGTATCGTCGTGATGGAAACGAAGCCCTTTGCCAATACGACTCTGCGACATGGTCCCCAGATTTCATCCCCGAGCTGAGGTGATGGTGGTACTGCCACCTGCTCTTGCTAGTGATTGCAGCATGCCCATTTCCAGCCAGTCTAACGCAGGGGACCATGAAAGGGGGTTAGTAGTTTTCCTCCGTCTCTCTCTCCCCTAGTTGTGGGCAACGTCGCAGCCCGGAATCCTTCTTGACGATTGCCGCTCAACAGCCGGGGGGAGACGAGGAGAGGCGAATCTTGGATTCTGGACCTATAAGCCAACCGGTCCCGCCCCGTGTCTTGTCGTGATGTGCATTTTGCGATCGACCAAAACCCCATAGAATTAATCTACTGGAGCTCTGCCTCGCATGCCATGATCGATTTCGGCATCGACGCGCCGTTCGGCAAGCGCGATGCCATTGATGATGGGGATCCGAATCCTCGCGGCGAGAGTCTCGCGCACTTGTCCATCATCTTCGTCTGCCTGGCCGGCTTCTTTGTCATCTTGCGGATGATTACGAGATACTTTCACACCAAGGCCTGGGGAGCTGACGATGCCTTGATTGTGGCGGCACTGGTACGGGATGCCCTTTTTTGTTTTTGTTTTTGTTTCTTAAACACCAGAATGTATCGCTGGAAGGGAGTTGAGATGTCTAACTTGTTTCTTGTTCCTCGTTACGAGGCTCTTGCTTGTTGCATGACGGCTGCTTACAACGGAGGTTCGTTTCTCTTCTCTTGCAACCCGTTTTGGTGTCGTGTGACTAACACAAAGGGAAACAACTAAACAGAGGCTGGGAATGGATTTGGACTTCACAGTGACCAGATCGATGCGCACCACAAGATAGTGGCCTTCAAGGTAAGCACCAGCAAAACAAACAACGGTCAAGGCAATTCTCTGACCGAAAAGCACACAGTGGTTCTTTGCCGCCCAGATCCTATACAAGATCACAACGTGCCTCACCAAAATGTCCCTGGGCATGCTGTACCTGCGAATCTTCCCGGACCGCAAGTTCCGCCTGGCCGTCGTCAGCGTCATGGCGGTGACTGCGGCTTACACGCTGGCCGCGGTGCTCATGACAATCTTTGCCTGCAATCCCATTGAAAAGTCTTGGAACAAGCCCTTGCCCGGCAAGTGCGTCAACTCCATCAGCATCTGGTACTGTGAGTCAGAAACTACACACGTTTGACAAAGGCATCCTGTTGCGGAACCTTACTGACTGCTGTTGAAATAGCAACGTCTGTGTTGAACATTGTGACGGACATTTTGATCATCGGGTTGCCGATCAACGAGATTCGACGACTCCAGCTGCCGCTGGTGAAGAAGTTGCTGCTTTGCGCTCTCTTTAGCCTGGGTATCTTTGTCATTGCGTGTACCGTTATACGAATGATTACTGTGTCGCCGCAGACGACGGCTTCGGATCAGACCTGTCAGTCAACGATTATTTACAACTCATCTGACTCTTCAACAGCATGTACTAATAGTAAAACCATGCAGATTACCAAGCCGTGTCCAACAGCTGGACGTTTGTCGAGACCAATGTCGGAATTATCTGTGCTTGTACGTCTCCTTCCTATTCTTCATCAGATCAATCAAACCCCACAAGTTCCATGTTAACCAGAGAGTTGTTGCTGCAGGTCTACCGATTGTCTGGGTGCCTCTCACCAGGCAACTCCTTCGATGGCTAGGACTCGGCGGAGAGGATACAACCGTCACGAGCAAGTCTGGCCAGGCCTACGCCCTCGGATCGCACAACCACGTCAGCAGTGCCGGAGCACGCACCAGCCGTCGCGACGCTGAGGGCGATAGCGTAGAAGAGCTCATGTTTGACGGCATCAAGATGACGAGGAGGTTCAGCGCTCATGTCATCGAAGAAGACCGGGATCGGAAAGATACTCCCACTGACGAACGCCCGTGGGAAAAGGTCCCCAAGACGCAAAAATAACTCGACTATATGGGACGTGTTAGACTTGGGGTTGCGTCCATCGAATGATTACCCCGAGACTTCTTTCAACGGATTGGCTGTGTCGTGGTTATATGACGACAGCATATATTTCGGAAGAAACAGCCGGGCAACTTGTGGATTGGTCTCTTCACCCCCTTCGTTCATTGTTGCATACATGATGTAATGGTGCATACACCCCCCTTGCGGATATTATCAGGCCGTCGAGTTATAGCTCTGAAAGACTGACAGAGAATCGGGAGGCGATGGTGTAATCTGTATACGAAGATGTCCAGATTCCGCTTTGTAAGAGAACTCCCAAGAAGGCTCATGGGGAGAAGCTCAAGACGCAGCTTTTCATCATGAGACTTGTGTATATATAGGTATATAATAATAAAGAATGGCAAATCAGCCTATTCACTACATGTTCCCTTAATCAAGTTTCGGATTATATGATGTTCTTGATTCAAGCGAGACAAGATCCTTCAACGGTCGTGACAGACAGTCTACTCATCACTTGGGACTGCATCACCTTGAAGGATAAACCTATGGGGACTTTTGCACTAACAATTCTCACCGAGTTTAGCTTGTTGGATAGCAGATGATGACTCGGTGAACTGAGACTCTTGAATTCATATGACGTGGGGAAAGGCTACATATGTATGCATGATGTTGCCTCTTTGTCTCCCGTACAGATGGAGTGCGAGCTCCACCAGGTATTTACATGGGCTGAGCTCAGTCTCGATATTCAAGTGTTTTCTCTTGTGATTTAATTTTCGCATAACTTGATTTATGGGCGTAAAAGAACAAAAACAATACAAGGGCCAGAGCTCTTCACTTGTCATTAGAGTACGAGATGCTTACCTTTTGTCATCTGTGCTGTTACTGTCAAGAGTCGAGGTATAGCCACCTACTTGTAGAAATACGCCCAGACTACATGTGTCCATGGAAATAATCTACCTCGGTAATGCCTGGTTGTCAGGTACCAGGTATCGGTCATTCGCTCCATTACGTTGGTAGCAGTGAGAGTTGATCGACTGTCTGTTAGTAAGATACTGGATACTCCGTGGTCCGTTGCAGCGTGGCGGCTGTATCCGCTAACAGTGGCGACTATTGCATGTTATAAACTTTGCGGCGTCTTGTTTGGTGTCTTCTCGCCAAGCAGGATAACCCGAGCACATATACTCCGTACAAACCCATCAAACATGCTTGATACTCTGTACATCTTCACCGACTTCCTGAATTGCTGATAAGCAGAGCATCATGACATATGATCCTCGAACGCGTCAGCAGGGAGAAATGCCAAGACGGCAATGTGGAGCCGAGGGTTGAGCCGGGGAAATGGGGGATTTCTGGTCGTTGTCTGAGGAAGAGGGCAGGCCAATTGCGCCTTGGTTGCAGGCAACGTGCGTTGTGTGTGTCTGGTCTGGTTTGTATAGAAGAGGCAGTTAGTTGAGTGAGCCCAAGGTTGCGGATATGCCTGTGGCTTTGCTGGATATTCAACCTTGGGCTCCCCAGAAGCCAAGAGGAAAACCCAGAAGCAAAAACATGTAACACGTATTACTCTGCAGCGTGGATACTCGGCGTCGTACGGGCTAGCAACTGGAATGGAGGCGCTACCATGCCGAGTCCCGCCCAGCGTAGCCAGCGGCCAGGATGACATTGATGACAGCCGACACAGTTGTTCCCTCGCGGTGCTCCATACGAAGAAACCAGATCGCACAGGGATGGAGCCGCGCTTGCGCCGTCACTACCGAGCGCTGGGCCGCTGCGGCAATCGCTCGGGATTGTTGAGATGCGACTTGTGGTGACGGCCGGAGATGCACAAGTCGATAGGGCTGCCCATGCGACAGCCAGGCGAGTGGCATCTCCTCTCATCGTTTTCTGTGCTGACAAGGCTAGATAGAGCAGCCAGAAACAGACGCTGAGACACGGAGCCGCCGCTCACTCTATTGTACGCACACGTACATTCTGTACGGAGCAGACTCAGTGTCGAGCGAGCGACCATCGGGTATGACATGACATGGCCTGTCGTTTGTACGAAGCCACTTGTACATATGAAACCGCTTGTACTGTAGCACCTGGCATGTACTGTACGTGACAGATCCTCCGCCTCAGATTATGCGGCAGCTCTTGTCTGAATGGTGTTGGACAAGGCATATGGAAGCCGATACGAGCTCTCCATTCGCCAGCCGTCGACTGATGACTCTCCAAGCTGCTTCTCGCGTGCCGTCCAAGCCGATCGCCATCCGTCCAGTGGGACCTCGACCACGAGCCATGATTGCCGTGTGCCGATTAGCAGCCCCTAGCGCCCTGTTGCAGGCATGGCCATTGATGGGAGAGACTTCGAAAAGAGCCGCTAGAAGCGTCCAGTGCTGGTCGGTTTGCTGCTGTTCAGTATGTGTAGGTACTCGTACCTGTGCCGTGCGAGACCTGGTGGTTGCATTTGATGTCTGAAGCCGAAGCACACTCTGTAGCGTAGACAAGACAAGACAAGGCACTACCTGGGAACCGTGTTAGCAGCCATGCAGCTGAAAACAGACGATGCAACGCCCTGATGCCTCATTAGCCAGTGGAGAGCTGGGAATCAGGAAGAGACGTGACGATCTCGCCACTAGGCACGAGGGCTGAGAGCCGATTTTGCCGTTGAGGAGCAGAAACTTGCATGTGGTCGCACGGCAGAAGAGGAAAAGAAGAGAAGAGAAGAAAAAAAAATTAGGCGAAAAAAAGAGACAAAAGGAAAATAGGGCAAAATAGAATGCACCCAAAAGATGACGGCATCACCAGCAATCAATTCACGCACTCGGCCAAGTGAGGAGGTGGTTGATGGTCCAGTTCCAGTTCATCCATGTTGATGTATGTTGTGTTGCATCTGTTCTGTAGCTGTAGCTGAGGTACTATGGAAGCACAGGTAAATCAGCGGCTTCTTATCGCGATAGGTACCGCTGCGGCAAGTGCCCGCAACCTGGAGTGTACTTGGCGGCAGTGCCAAGACCTGCTCCGATGCTTCGAGCAGGTACTTGTGCCGCCCGCAGCGAGCGGTGCAGCGCGCATGTCGCATTGAGGCGCAGCAGGCTCTGGCAAGGTGCCGCTGCAGGTACTCTCTCGTAAGGGAAGGCCATCGGCCGTGTATCCATTGCTAAGGGCCTTTTGGCGTTTGCCGTCGAGGCTTCGGAATCAGAAGAAAGTACCGCACAGGTACTTCCGGGCGTCAGAGTGTGACCGACCGAGCCTCGCCTGGTCGCACCAACCATTGCTCATTCATCCTATCGGTTGCATGTACCTGGGGCAGACCCAGTACCCGCTGGGACGACCTGCGGAGGTACTATGGAACCTTGCGGCATCAATTGCGTGCCCTGCCTTGTCATGCTCAGTGCAGTGGACAGTGAACGAGCCGCTGGAGAACGGCCCAGAAAGTCCCCCAGAGGCCCTAATAGGCACCCCCGTAAGCCTCGAGAGCCGCCCCAAAGGCGCTAGGACGGGCCCCCGAGCAGCCAGAGCCCACTGCCAAAAGCCCGTCATCCCCATCCGCCATCCCGTCCCTGCGTCCAGGCCTTGCCCTTGGCGTCTTTTTCGTCCGGCCTTGGATCTCGTCTTCTTTTTTTCCCTTCTCTCCCCGTCCACTCGCTCTCAGCTCTTCAGCCTTGGCCCTCGACCCTCTGCCTCGTGCTGTCCACTGGCCTCGCCGGCCTCAACGCCCCCCGAATCGAGAGACGACAGCGAGGAGCGCCGTCCGACTCGTCGCCCCAGGTCGAGGTCTGGCTCATCCTGTCCCTGTCGTCCGATGAGCGACGACGAGAAGGCCGCTGCCACTGGCGGGGTGGCCGAGATGACGCCCAATTCGTCTCGTCCGTCCATCGTCGACGACAATATCAAGGACGTTGTTTCGGTAAGGACGCCATGGTCGGGGCAATTCTGCTTGCTTCTTGTTTTTGCGCTGGGAATGTTGCTGCGCGGGCGGTGTCGCATCTGTACTGTACTGGGGGCAAGCATCGCCACCGGGGTTCATGATGGGAAGAAATGAAGAGGAAAAAGAAGAGAAGAGAAAAGCCATTGAACGGGCCAGCGACGACGCCATTCGTTTGCTTCAGCCTGATTTTGCGTCCTCTGCCTTGCTCTTCAACAGTCTCCCACTGCCTTCCCCCCCCTCTCCAGTCCTTTCTCTCTCTTCGTTTTCTCTTGTTTCAAAACCAGTCATTCATCATCATCAGCTTCTTCCTCAATGAACTCACACAACTGACTGTTTGGGCTCTTGGCCGCCCGCCCCCCTTTCGCAGGAGCCCTTTTCCTACGACGAAGACGATCGCGACTACTATTCCCCGCAAACCTCCACCGAGCACGACCTCAACGTCACCGAAGATGATTTGCTCGAGGCCCAGGAGCTCGCCTCCCGATACACGCTCCAAGAGGTCCGCGACATCATGACCCGAGTCTTTCGCGTCCACGAAAAAAGACCACAACTTTCCCTCCATTATTATCCAAAAGATCAAGGCCTTTCTCGAAAACGAGTCCGTCTTTTCCAACCCCGAGAAGCACCAGCACCTGATCCAGGAGATGAAGCTGGAAGCCGCCCTCGTCACCAGCAACAGCCCCTACGCCGAAGTCCGTGCCGTCGTCAGCAACAAGGACGATCCCACAACGCCCTGCTCGACCATCCGCAGCTGGGTCATTGGGCTGGCCTTTAGCTGCCTCCTGGCCTTCATCAACCAATTGTTCGACATTCGGCAGCCCGCCATCCGCGTCATGGCCAATGTGGCCCAGCTGCTGTCCTACCCCGTGGGCAAGGCGTGCGAAAACTGGCTGCCAGACGTCGGCTTCACTCTCTTTGGCACCCATCACTCCCTCAACCCCGGCCCCTTCTCCAAGAAGGAGCACATGCTCATCACCATCATGGCAAACGTGGCCTACAACACGCCCTACACCAACAACATCATCTGGGTGCAGTATTTGCCCCAGTACTTTAATCAGCCGTACGCATCCCACGTTGCCTACCAGCTCCTCATTGCCCTGGCCACAAACTTTATCGGCTACGGCATGGCTGGCATCTGCCGCCGCTTTCTCGTCTATCCGTCGTACTGCGTGTGGCCGGCTTCTCTCGTCACCATTGCCCTCAACAAGGCCTTTCACAACGAATCCAATGCTCCCGTCGAAGGCCCCTTTGGCAAGAAGTGGAAGATTTCTCGCATCAAATTCTTCTACCTCATGTTTGGCGCCATGTTTGTCTGGTTCTGGTTCCCCAACTACATCTTCACGGCCTTGTCTAGGTTCAACTGGCTGACCTGGATCGCCCCCCACAACCGCGACCTCAACGTCATCACCGGCATCAACCACGGCCTGGGCGTGAACCCATTCCCGACCTTTGACTGGAACGTTTTGCTTTGGGACTCGGCCGACCCTCTCATGGTCCCCTTTTACAGCACGCTCAACCGTTTCTTCGGCGTCTTCGTCTCCTTCTGGGTTGTCCTCGCCTTCTGGTACAGCAATGTCTACGACACCGGCTACCTTCCCATCAACAGCAACCGCGTATATGACCACTTTGGCAAGCTCTACAACATTAGCCGAGCCGTCGACGACCGGGGTCTCTTCCACGCCGAAGAGTACAAGGCATACTCGCCACCCTTTTTGAGCGCCGGCAACATTGTCATTTACATGTTCTTCTTCGCCATCTACACATCGACCTTGACCTATGCTGTGCTCTACCACCGCCACGAAATCATCATGGGGTTCAAGTCTCTTTTTGCCAGCTTCCGCAAGAAGAAGAACCCGATCAAGGACGAGAAAGTTCTCGACGTTCACAACCGGCTGATGAAGGCATATCCCGAGGTTCCGGAGTGGTGGTACTTGATCTGCCTCGTGATTGCCATTGCCCTGGGCGTTGCTGGCATCGCCGGGTGGAATACAAACACGTCTCCTGGCGTTGTCTTCTATGGCCTGGCGCTCTGCATCATCTTTGTCATTCCCGTGGGCATCATCAAGGCCATGACAGGCATCGAGGTGACGCTCAACGTGCTGGCCGAGTTTATCGGCGGCTCCTTTGTCGATGGCAACGCGCTGGCCATGAACTACTTCAAGTCCTTTGGCTATGTCACCTGCGCACACGCCGTGTGGTTCTGTAACGATCTCAAGCTCGCCCACTATGTCAAGATTCCACCTCGCCAGACCTTCATCGCCCAAATCATTGCCACGTTTATCAGCACCATCATCTGCACCGGCGTTCTCAACTTCCAGATGAAGAGCATCACTGGCGTCTGCACTCCCGATGCGCAGTTCAAGCTCACTTGCCCAGGCGTCAACACCTTCTTCACCGCCTCCGTCCTCTGGGGAACAGTTGGGCCGCAAAAGATTTTTGGCCATTCCGGACAGTACACGGAGATTCTGGTCGGCTTCCCGCTGGGCATCGTCGTCGTCGTCTTCTTTTGGGGACTCAACAAGAGGTTCCCCCAGTGGACCTGGACTCGGCAAATCCATCCAGTGGCCATCATGTATGGCGGCATCGTATGGGCACCGTACAACATGTCGTACGTCTGGCCATCTGTCCCGATTGCGTGGATTTCCTGGGTCTATCTCAAGACTCGGTTTGTGTCCTTTTGGTCCAAGGTAAGCGACTTCCCCCCAAAAAGCCCCCCTTTCGAACCAACTCTCCAACTGATGCTGACTGATTCTCCCCAGTACAACTTTGTTCTCTCAGCAGCCTGGTCTTGCGGCATCGCCATCTCAGGCATCATCATTTTCTTTGCCCTGCAATACACCGACGTACAATTCCACTGGTGGGGCAACATGGCATCTGACATGGGCTGCGAGGGCAAGGGATTGCACGCTGAAGCACCTTGCACCAGGGGACTATTTTGGGCCGCGCATGGGCACCTTTGACTGGATAGAAAATGGGCGCGCGACTTGTGTTTTCAGCTTTGGCATTTTTCTTTTTTTCTTTTTCTTTTTTTCCCTCTCATCTTCGCCAGAGTGTAAGACTGAAAGGCACTCGGCGCTGGAGTCATTCATAGTGGAGTTTAAGGGGGGAGGGGGCATTCACATGGCGGGAACTGCTACACAAGCATGTTGGTCTGTTTTTGACTTTTTTGACTTTTTTGATTATTTCATTTTGCTGTTGTTATATTTTTTTTCTACCTCTGGGAAGGAATGGGACGAGTTATACCCCTATGTTGATCTGATAGGAACGAGATGACTGAAATGAAGAGCAGAGCCCACTCTTTCAAGGCAACGAGGCGTTTAGAGATTTGTATACATGCGAACCCAAGGCGCTAGAAATGGCTATGGACGGGACTTTTGGTTCAGTGGATGAGGAAGGGCGACGGGTTTTGAAGCTAGAAATTCAACAATTATTGAAAGTCTTATCAAGTTGTGTTGAGTGTTTTGTTTGATCAAGTCTATTACTACGTGAGAAGCTTCACGATGTTCTTGTGGCGCGAGGTTGGTTCACTGACGGAGTTGCTGAGTCAGAAAGCACTGTGCGCCTTCAAGTACAGAGTACCTGTGCCGATACGAACATAATGCTGAGATTGCCTGTACAGTAGACTTGCTGACTTGTGCCTGCGACCTGCTCTCTCCATTTCAATTGGCCAGCCGGCTCTTCACTTCTCTTGGACATGATGCTGAGTTGAAGATTCACAACCTCATCAATTTCTTCTCCCAGCTGTTGATACAAAGGAAGCAGCACATAGACCGACCACAGCCTGACTGATACCGTCCACTATGAGTGCCGGTAAATTAAGGGCCATGGTAGCCTGCAAGCACTGTCGGCAGCGGTAGGTTCAGACTCGCCAGCATTCGTCTGCGTGGACTGACGACAGAGTAGGAAGAGACGCTGCGATGGCATGACGCCGCGATGTTCGGGCTGTAGGCAGAGAGGATTGGAGTGTGTCTACACAGAGGCTGCTCCTCCCAGGTATGTTTGAATGTGGAAAAGAGGTGCATGGCGAAGTGAAGCTGTCTCCGCTGGGTGCACCACGAGGGAGGTACTGTGTTGTTTTTGCGGATTCTGATGGGCCTGTGGAAATAGAAACATTACTGCGCAAACACAGTTGAATGGAATGGATCACAAGAATGGAAGTCTGGCTTCGGATGCGTTGCTTCAGCGCCTGGAAAGCATCGAGATGTTGCTTGGGGAGCACGCCGAGGCGCTGAAGATGCTGCAGCAGGAGAAGCAGTCACAGCATCGTGGAGATTTATCAGCCTCTATGACGCCGCACCCGCTGCCCGACTTTTATCGACAGAATGACAACACAGAAACCAATCAGAGCCTGTCCTCTTCCTCACGAGAAGCATCAATGCCGCATTCTACCTGGGCACTCACCACGCACGAAGGAGGCGACTCGTCGAGGCGTGGGGTGAATGGTGATGGTGGTGACGATTTGCCTCCAATTACCATACCTCTAGGGCATCAGACGAGCACGAGCAGTCTATTGACGCTCCCGCAGATGCGTCCCTTGGTGGGTGACTATCCCGAGGACTTCATCTTCCGGGTCGAGGACAGCCGATCACCATCTGCGGCCATGGATTTCATGACTGCGCCAGGACTACAAGGTGAAGAGAAACAGATTGACAGAACAGCCATGGAAGATTATCTCAGCAGCTTTCTTGCCCTGGTACACGCTTGCCACCCCATCTTTGACCGCGACGATCTTCTCGCAAACTACGAAGCCGCCATGAGAGAGGGCTTGGGCTCTGACGTCCGGTCGGGCGTGATCCTCGCGGTTTTGGCCCTTGGAGCAACGGCTTCGGACCCAATTGATCACGGCGAGAATGGGAATTCTGGTGATGCTTGCATGCAAAGGGCACTCCGAATCCTGGTGCCGGCGTGGACCCTCTCGTTTAGCGGCAATATTCAGCTGACGCAAGGGCTGATCTTGTGCGCGTTGTACTTTACCTATGTGGTGCAGCCCTTGACGGCGTGGAGGTTGATATATATGGCGTCGACAAGCATTCAGCAGCTCTTGATTCGGCAAGTATTTTGCGATTTGGTGTGGTGAGGTTGTTGCTGACGGACAATAGGTGCAAGGACATCTTGTCGGGCCAGGCTGAGATTCAGGAATTGACCCGGCTTAGCTGGATATCCTTCATCATTGAAAGGTGAGGCCAGTGATGTGATACACTCAAGGGGGAGAAGATCATCTACGCATGTGTGTGTCGAGGTACCTGATGTTAACGAAACTGTCAACCCAGTGATCTGATTGCCGAGTTTCACCAGCCAAGGAGCGGCATTGATGTCCTTGTTGATCGCATGCCCTTCCCCAACTACGGCACCAACCCGAAGCTTGAGCACCTCTGCGTCCTGGCCGAGATATCAGCTCGGTCTCTTCTCAACCGCATGCATCACGCCATTTACTTTACAGACAGCCTTACGATATACGCCGGCCGCGCTCTCGACTCGCTCACCTCTTCCCAGCAATCTTCGCTGCAACCGGATGCATCTCTCCTGCGCGTGTGCAGCGAACTCGATTCTCAGCTCGATAGATGGTACGAAAGCCTACCGGTCGATATCAAACCCGACCTGTATGATCGCGCGCCAGGAAATAGACAGGCGTGTATTTTACGTCTGCGGTACTGGTCCGCGAAGCAATGCATCTTTAGGCCATTTGTGATTCATGCCACATCGTCGCAGTATGAAAAGGGAGAGGTGGAGGTGCCCTCGGCAGTGGTGGCTCAGTGCAAGGTGTGCCTGGCAGCGTGCCGAGCTTTCCTGCACGGGGCGATATATCTGCTTGCGGAGAGGACGCCTTACGCATATAGCTCACTGCAGTTGTAAGTCTTTTGATTTCGATGCCTGAAGTTGAAGGGGGAGCTGTTGGATGTGATGAAGACTAATTGGATTGTGTTTAGCACTGTCAACTGTTTCTTGGTGCTTGCCCTGGCTGCAAACTCGCCACACCTTGGTCACCTCGCGGAGGATATTGATTCGAACCACCAGGTGGTTGTCGAGGCGCTTGAACCTTGGGCGCGACCGGGATCGAGCATCGAGCATGCGCTAGAGATTGCCAATTCAGTTGCGAGGAAGCTTCGTCTTCGCGACGATCGGCGGAGATTTTAACGACGACGACGACGATGCCGTGTTACAAACGACTGCAACGCGACTATGTGATGTGAAATTGTGTATTTAAATTCTATGGTGGTTAGCTATCTATGTTGTGGTATTTACAAACCCTGCGCGGCAATTTCCTTCTCAATGGCGTCTTTCGCCTTGTTCTCCATGTCGATGAAGAAGATCTCGACATCCTTCAATCTCTTGGCCGTGACGGGATCGTTGCTGATTGCCTCATCCAGCTTCTCGCCGTCGTTGGCAACGTAATCGGTCTGCATATCCGCCAGCTTGCCGTCCCAGTCCGGACGGGCAAAGGGGTCCATGGTGGACAGCTTTGTGAGCCGCTGCACCGTGGCGAATTCGGCATAGCCGCTCTTGGGCTTCTTGGTCGTGAGGGGAGCAGTTGGTCGGGGGTTTCGAGGAGGGTCTGGATGAGGTGCGGCGGGATGGTGACGTGGGGGCAGCCGAGCTCGGCCATGGCCATGATTTCCGCGGGAGTGAAGTGGCTATTTTGGTCAAAGGGCAGGCTTGTATTTTAGTGTACAATTCCTTTTTTGCTTTGTTTTGCTTTGGATGTGTTGGGGTAAAAGGGGTGGAAATTACCTTGCAATGATCATGATGGGCTGTTCTTTGCCTGTTTCTCGATATTCTTTGGCGAATGCCTCGAGGATGTGGATTACCCGAGGCGACATGGGGTGCTATTCCAGCTGTTAGAATATTTTGATAGTTCTTTATCGCGTTTCTCTTGAGAAAGGGGGTAGGGGTAGTTGAATGTGAGTATACCTCGAGAGCGGGATCTTCGAAAGCGGGACGCAGCGAAGAGTCTAGATGTGCGGCGATTTCTTTTCAATTCGACCAGTTAGTGTCCGTATCACGACTTAGACTCTTATGTATAAACATACCGTTGTAATAAGGGCTAATAAAGAGACACCCGCTCTGGCTGGCCGCAATGCCCTGCTCGAGCGAAAAGACGCTGGTGGCGAGGGTCCGGATGCCCTCGGCGTTGAGCACGCGGGCGGCGGCGGCGGCGGGGCCGGAGAAGGGGATCTTGATGGCGAAGCGGTCGCGGGAGCGCCGGCGTGTTCGTAGAGGCTGGCGAGGGAGCGGGCGTGGGCGATTGTTGCGGATGAGGAGGAGATGTGGCGGAGGGAGGTTTGGATGAGGACGCGGCCGGAGAGGAGGGGGACGTTGCGGGCTGTGAGGGCGACGGCCTTTTGTTTTGTGAGTTTTGAGTGGTGGTGATGTATGTTTCATCTCATAGGAGAGAGGGAGAGGGAGAGTGTGATGAGATGTCTGTTGGACATACAGCTTGGTCATAGACTCGTTCCCATCCCTGAGAGCCGTATTGTCTGACGAGATCTTTTAGGAGAGCTTCATCATCCAGGAGGGCGTTTGTGATGATGGCTTGGTTGGATGTTTCTGGATAACAGGGAATTGTCATGTTAGTCTTTTGTTCGTCTCATGATGAAGGTTGGTGATAGTGAAGATGTACGGTTGTGTGCTGTAAAGGGGATGCTCTTGATGAGCTCCGTGTCGGCGCTGTCGACGTCGACGTTGCAGAGGTCTTCGAGGCGATGGAGCATGGAGCGAGCCATGGCTGACGAGGTGAATGTTGATTGACGCTGTATGGATAATGGTCTTTGGTATAAGATGGAATTGCTGGTGTAAGTGAGACGAGAGGAGACAAGAGTAGGTATAGCAGCGTTATATATGCTCTTGTTTATTCGTGTTCCTTTACATTATCTTACTTAATTGGGCTTATTTCACGACAACACACCCGCCGGTTAAAACCAACATGCAAACCAGCTCCAGAACGAACCCACACAAACCACCGCATCGTGACTCTCGTCTTCCCCCCGCCTCGGCTCGCCTGCTGCATTCGTTTGTGTCCATCCCGAGTTTAAATTGAGTGGGCACACGATCGGCCTCGTGACTAATGCCGGCGGGCCGCCTTCCGCTGCGTTACCGGTGATGAGGATGGTGGGTGGATTGGCGGGCCGCCGCTCCGCCGGTTTTTATCGTAAGAGGTGGGAGGATTCGACGAAAACTGGATCGATGTTTGCAATTTGTCTTGGTCATCTGTCTTGTTTGGGGTTACGGGAGAATACATTGGGACTAGGAAGATGGATAGCTGTGATGTACCATGTCAAGCTGAACTCTGTTGCACTATGAATTCCACCCTGCGTGTGAGCAGCGTGGGAGTAACATACACCTAATATTCATCAATTGTGAAAAGATTTACGACTATTTTTCGTACTGTCCTTGGTAACATCAATATCCACATGTTGATTCGACTAATTGGGATGCCCATGCTTTGTAATGACCAACTTCTTTCGGTTCAAACACGCACTAAATCGATCACTTGACAATGAATATGGGTGTATCGTGAGATTCTCTTACAAATTGACCATTTGTTAAATGGCTGCCTAGCATAGATCCTCTTGCTAGAATACGAACTTGAGGCGGTCGGCGGCAACTGGGGCCGCCGGCCGGAACGAAGCCCATGGATGGCCCCAGTCTGTGTTACGTGTAAGCAAAGAGCAGCAATGGTCACGATAGCTACAGTAGGGACGCAAAAGTAAAGACGAACCCCGCTAATTTACGGTCCATCAGACAGCATCATCAACTTCTTTTCTAATTATCTCAACAACAATGTCTCCATTAACTAGCAGAGTTGAATGGAGTCCTCATAAAAGGACTAGAGTTACATTAAAAAAAATTTAGGCTATACAGCGCGCCATATCGCCTTTAAGAAAGAAGTGTCGGCGAACTCTATGTCTGGCATTACGCGACGCTATAAAATGCAAAAAAGTGCCAATCATTCTCCTCGCTCTGGAAGACCACCTAAGTTATCAAAACGCAATAAAAGACATATCTTTCGAATCATCAAAGAAAGCCCTTTCATCCAAATATCAGATCTTATCAATCAGCTGCAACTTAACGTCTCCAGAGACACAGTTATGCAATAGGTTTAAAAAGGAAGGCATTTTTCATTCAAAAGCTCTTCGCCGACCGTTACTGATACCAGAAGTAGCTCAAAAACGGCTAGAATTTACACTCAAATACTATCAAAAGCCGCCTTCCTTCTGGCATCGTTGGATTTTCTTAGACGAGTTAACGGTGGCGCGTGGGTAAGGAGAGAGAGGCGAGTGGGTGTTCTGCCGTAAAGGACGTTATTTTTACCCACTGTTTAAGACCATATACTAACTGCCTTGTAGGGAGAACGACTCGATCCCGATCACGTCCAGCCAAAGGCAAAGCCAACTTGTCATTCTTAAATGTTTTAGGGCGGATTCTTGGTTTCTTTTCGCTTATCTTTGTGGCCTCTAATGGGTGACCCTAATGCTGCCCGCGGCGGCGTCACGGTACGCTGTATTCTCGAATGTCTGCAGGAACAATTGCCTACAATTGCTGTGCCGGGATGTATCTTCGCCTAGGATAACGCCCCTACTCATACAGCTTATATAGTGTAAGATTGGTTGAGAAATTGGGCGGAAGAGAACGGCGTCATAATCGTCGACTGGCCGCCTTATTCGCCCGACCTAAACCCTATTGAAAATCTATGGAAACTGCTTAAGGAAAGGATATGTAAGAAGTATCCGGAACTATCTTTAATGCCGAAGAATTTGATATTAATTTAACGGCTCTGCGAGGCTGCTGTGGAAGTCTGGGAGGAATTTGATGATGACCTCTTGAAAACCCTTATCGAGTTAATGCCCCGCAGACTCGAAGCCGTTATTGCAGCATGCGGCTGGTATACTAAATATTAATATATATGGATAGAATCCTTACGTTCTAGCGAATCTAATGGTCTAGTTTATTTTTAAATTGGATTTGATTTGGCTGCGCAATTTGCGTTTTTAATAATGTCGTGATACTTGGGAATTTGGTGTTTAGTGGGGCTCGTCTTCACTTTTGCTGACCCACTGTAATTGTTGGAGTATCTCATTGAAGGTCTTAAGGCACCTCTGATGTAGATCCACAAATAGTAGCCAATTAAAAAGCCGACTATAATAAATACTTAATTTCCCTATTATTTTAGCTTATGATAGAAGTACCAACAATTCTCCTTGGTACAAATAGCTATATCGCACTTATCACAACCCCAGGAAGTCATACTGCCGCGCCGAGCGCGATTTCCATCAACCTGCTGCAGCACCCGGCTTTGTGACCGTATTTCCCTAATTCTTACGCCCTGACAGCCAAGGCAAGGGCCGCGTTTCTTCCGATTGACGTGATTATGCTGTGAAATACGTGTGTAAGTGTCTCCGGCCCGAAATCTCTGCCTTGACGCGCCTTTGCTGCTGTACTGTTTGAAAATATCTGTAATTAGGCGCGTACGCCAGTTGATTTGGCTTTGATACCATTTCCAAGAAGGCGAGCCCTGCCGTTGAATAAGATAGCTGTTTATTAGCGCAACTTCGAGGAGAAAGGACTATGCTATTGCCTGCCAACCGCCCCTACGATAACGATGATCGTATCCTAAATAGCTTCGAAGCTGATCACCAATATCGATTGAATTTATATTAAAGTTATAGTCCGTGGTAATCTTCGGAATCGGAAGCGTTTTCACCACCTCGGCACCAAAGATTCGCTTGGCAGCCTGTGTAGTTGATTTCGTTGATGACGGTCGCTTTCGACGTCGCAGCTGAAATTCATCGCCCTTGTGTGCCGTGCTAAGGAATAACACAAGGGCGTTGTCTTTCCACGCAATTTGATTGACCTAGGAAGAAAGAAGACGCGTTAGTAAAGAATTTGCTAAGGAATTTGTCGATCTAGATTACTGACTAGACCATCAGTCGTCGGCTCCGCGACTAACCTGGCCCCACGGCCACTTCTTCTCTTCCTTCTTGGCTTGAAGAAAAACCTCACCGATGCCGCTATTCGTACGGCAGGTGCCTGTGGCCGCGTGGCCACGCTGCCGAAGAAGGCGGAAGAGTGTTGTTGTGGAAAAGAGGTTATCTGTAAAGACGTGGAAGCTGGCTCTTTCTAGTTGATTTACTAAGGAAAGAACCACGGCTTAAGTCGGTGCTAGATAATCAGGACCCTCTCGATCTTGCGGCCGCTTTCTTTTTTGAGGTATAACCGAGGGAGGCATGTAAATTGCCACTGAAGGAAATAGCCGGCTTAGGCCACAACCCAAGCTTTGAAGCCGATAGGAATTGGCTTCCTAGGGACAAAGGTTGTCTCAAGAGACCTCCCTTGATAGCGAATCATACACTCATCTACAGCAACATTAGTGCCTGGCTTATAGATTGCAAGCGACGCGGCTTGTATGTGTAAAGACCACTCGTTAATGCGTTGGAACGACTTGGAAAGGTAGCTATTGCGAAGGAAAGGATTGAAGATTCGAAGGCGTTGGAATATCTGCTTAAATCGCTTAAATGACATTAATGTGATAATAAAATGATCTGGATGAGGGTCCTCCGGCTTAGAGGTCTTCCAAATGGTCTTCCAATCGCGTTTCTTTATGAATTCCTATGTAAATTAAGATACTAATCCATATATATACCTCTTTTACGGAGATCGGTGTCTAAGCAAGTTTGGTAGAGTGTTTCGGAGGCGGTCCGTATGGGCCAGGAATGGGTCCTTTATTTGTGTATTTGACCCATTTTTCAACTAGGAAAATAGGTATAAAAAGCTGGAAAAGTAACAACGGGCTAGAGGGTATTAATTGGATAACTGGGTCGCGAAAAGGAATTAAAATTGGATCAAATTCGGCGTGGATCACAGGCGAAGGGATAAGGTCAGTCATAGTTATCTTCTAGTTGAATCTGGTGCTAAGTATCGCGAAACTAACGCGCATACTAATTTATATAGCGCGAGGTTTGTTATGACCGAAGTTACGATGAAGTACCGTGTATCTTGCAGGGGTTGTTGTGGGGCCACAACATCAGAGGTGCCTTAAGACCTTCAATGAGATAATAACGACGGCTG
The DNA here is from genome assembly GCA_001721665.1 of Trichoderma pleuroti. Classification (NCBI taxonomy): domain Eukaryota; kingdom Fungi; phylum Ascomycota; class Sordariomycetes; order Hypocreales; family Hypocreaceae; genus Trichoderma; species Trichoderma pleuroti. The sequence goes on from MDJU01000060.1 coordinate 34,022, forward strand.
ATGTCACGACCTTTTGCCTCAATGACAGCCCATTGACGAACCCCTCACGATATTACACCCAGCATCATCATACAAGCCATCATGAGTTCAACAGAGTCGAGCGCCGACCAAACCCTCGTCAACACCACCACCCCGAATCTCTTTTCCCTACATGACAGAACAATTATAGGCAAGTCTTGTCTAACAGCACCCAAGTTTACAACAATAATGTTAATTTAAATTGCCAGTCACTGGCGCGACCGGCGGTCTCGGTTCGCAACTCACCAGAGCCATCCTCGAGTCCGGCGGCGATGTCATAGCCATCGATTACGGCGATGTTCCGCCAACAACATGGGGTAAGCAAACCGCCAACAAGAAAACTTATGTTAAGACGCTCATCACTTACAAAAATGACACAGAACCCCTTCAATCTCTCGCAAAGTCCCTCTCCCGCACCCTCGCCTACCATGCCTGCGACATCTCCTCCCAATCTCTCACCACCAGCGTCTTCGAATTAGCCGCCGATCAAGCTCGATATCCCGTCCGCGGTCTGATCAATTGCGCGGGCATTGGAATCGTGGGCGATTCCATCGATTACCCCGAGGATCAAACAAAACGTACACTGGATGTCAATCTCGCTGGTAGTTTGTATGTTGCGCAAGCGGCGGCAAAGGTTGTGACGAAGCAGTATCATGAGGGAAAGAGTCTGGGAGCGAGCTTTGTGTTTGTGGCGAGCATGAGCGGGTACATTACCAACAAGGTGAGTTGAGTTTATTGCTTCTCTCTTCTTCTTCTATGGTGTACATGCCCAAGAACTCGCAAAAAACAACTTCATATTAATCCATCTTGTTTCCCCAGGCCACCCCAGCAGCAATCTACTCTGCCTCCAAAGCCGGCGTCCACCAACTCGTCCGCTCCCTCGCTGGCGAATGGGGCTCTTCACCCCCGACTTCATCTTCAAGCCCTATCATCCGCGTCAACTCCATCAGCCCCGGCGTCATCGAAACGCCCATGACGAAGCACGTCCTCGCCGGACAGGAATGGACCTCAGTATGGGAGCAGGAAGCAATGCTCAAGCGCATCTCCACTCCCGACGAGTATCGCGGCGCCGTCATCTTTTTGCTTGCGGACGCGAGTTCATATGTTACAGGTACGGATTTGCGGGTTGATGGCGGATCGACGGCGTGGTGAGAATAGATACGAGAAGAGATAGACAGCGCAGTATTGGACTCATGTTTCATCAATGCTCCCCTTTACTAGTAGCAAGTTTCGTATAGCTTCGCAGCAGTTTATCATGACTTCCGGCCTTCCGATTCAGCGAAACTCGCTCTCATTCTCGTCCTCATCAACGTCTCTTACGCCCCGTAGTATCGGCTGCCTCTTCCAATGCATCACCTTTACAAAAAGCTGGTCAGCAACAACTCATCTCAGTGCAGTACCTATCCTACAATCAGGAAACTCACTCGTAGATAGACGCCTACATAGAGTGCCAAAAGCACCGCATACACAATCCTCTTGATGAAGTTCATGGCCGCTATCCAGACGTCTCCTTCTTTCCCAAACAATTCAGAAATCACGTATCATCTTAGAGTCTTGAGAGAGCAACAACGAAATTCCAAGGTTTTAAGGGGGGGTAGGATGTGAACTCGTATCGTGTCGTGTCTTGAGAAGCCCAAAGATGACGACGAAAAGCACCGATGCAAAAAGCAGTGAGACGGGTCTATACTAGCCCATCTTATGCTACAATACGACCCCAAACCACGACAAGTGTCCACTTCTGCTAGACTCGGTGGGCCAATAAAGACGTGGCTCCAAATCAGGTACGAGAGGGTCATTCTGTGTTATCATTAGCCGCACTGGAAACATTGACACTAAAACGCTGCTCGAACAAGGGCTACTGCTCCTACGTATTTATTCGCCGGACAGGGCGCACGCAAGATCCAAGTCCAGGTGGCCGAGATCCGAGATCTTCATCACTAACTTGTTTGATCTTTGCTTTGTTCAAGGTGCCTTTCATAGAGTACAGCTCACTTACTTTGTCTGTTCTATACAACCCAGCCAATAGCGTTGAACATCAGCTACCTCTACGGAGTAGCCACATCCTCTTATGTCCCGATCCACCAGCCCTCCAGCACACATAACCAAGAACTACGTAAAAAAACCCCGATCATGGCTATACACTCTCACTTAGACTAATGTATGGCTTCATTCTGGTTTTGCATAAAATTCAGTGCGCTGCTATTACCAAATCCCGAGCTCGTCTAGGTGTGTTGGGCAGCACACGGCAGAGCATCTACTCTAGTCTAGTATAGCTACACCCGAGACTATCAACATTGCCAGCAAGACGCTCAGCAACGAGATTTGCTGCAAGGAAATCGCGATAAAGGTTGGCATTTGATGTATTCCATTAGCATGTCTAGAGGATTGCCGTAAGATGGAAAAAGTGACCCATCAAAACGACCAAATAACAACATGCATCGAACCAAACGGGATTCGAAGACTGTAGCTAATTTCATCAACAAGTAGTACGAGATTCTGGAGAGAAAGCATGACTAATTGCAGATGATATCGAGCAATCTGTCCCAAATTTTGCCCAGATAAATGGACGAAAGAGGACGATGCTGTTGCGCCACGCATCGGTCATTTCTGTCAACTCATCATCAAGGACAAACCAACATGAATTCCCATAGCAAAGAATGAGTATCTCTGAAAATGCACGCAATACTCTCCAAGTCATCAAAATATCTACACGTAATCAACGGGACGCTGGGCGTCGTCATCAAAAATCGTTGTCCACGCAATACTCAAAAAGTTTGTTTTGTTTACATGCATGTACACAAACATGATACTCCATCCCGACATGGACACGATGTTCATACCAGAGATTGTTCTACTAGGCAAATTACATTCAATATCACTTAGATGAGACCGTATCAGTTGAATTGAAATTGAAATTTGATTGACGAGTATAAAAATGTTTAGTACAGTGAACATCTCAAAATGACCAAAACCTCCAAAACGCTTAACAATTCCAAACGACCAACATTTCCAAATCCTCACATTTTCCGATGTGACCACTTGAACCCCTTGGCTCGTCTGTCCACACATCTTGTGCATTGGCATGTCAGACAGTAGTCGCCCTCATGTTTCTCATGAGTGGCTGATGAAAAGTTTCGGTGTGTGTGGCCATTGTGAGGATTGTAGTACATGGGCTTAGGCCCAGGAGTAGTTGCGGTGTATGGGATGGACTTGAACCCAGCAGATGGGATGGTCTTGGGGGTGGAAAAACAGCAGCCCATTGTGACTGTGATGGTGTTTGTTTGTTGTGTGGAAGGGGTGTCTGGTTGTATCTGGACTTGATGTCGAAAAGTGATTGACTAAATATCTGGGTTGATATTTAGAAAGTGTTGGGGTGTTGGAGCGTTGAGTGTAGAGTATAAGAGTGTAGAGTATAAGAGTGTAGAGTATAAGAGTGTAGAGTATAAGAGTGTAGAGTATAAGAGTGTAGAGTATAAGAGTGTAGAGTATAAGAGGATAGAGTATAAGAGTATAGAAGAGAAGAGTGTAGAATATAAGAGTATATAATGTAATTGTTGCTTGGAACTTGGAGCTTGGAACTTGGATGTGTGTGTAGGGAAAAAAAGAAAACGAACACCTCGGGGAGGAGGGAATCCCTTTTATAATAAATCTTAACCAGAGAAAGGACGGTAAACAACACACAAAGCCATGTTTCCAGGAGTGTCCACAAGTTTTTGACTTCGAGTACGCAATCGTATTGACTCACTTCGAAGTTGGTGGCTTGATGGTGGTGATAATGAGCAGCACTAAAAGCTAATCTGCGATGGATACTCTTTTCACAGATTGGTATATTATATACGCAAGTTATATTTCTCTCACCCATACCCTGGTATTCTTGAACTATGTATTCGTCCCACGAGGTATACTCTATGCTATGATATGCTCAACATACCCGCCTACACTCCAAAAACTATAGCTATACAAGAAGAAATACAATACACGCCAAGTTGAAGTTGTACGATAGACGGGTTTATGAGTCACAGGTGCGTCTTGTACTTTATGTAATTTTCTTTACTAGTTCTGGAGCTGGAGTATGTGCCCGTTTGATCACGGATGTCCCTCTTAGCGATTACCACCATCCTCCTTTTGCGTTCACTTCGGATAATCGATATAGGTAGAATGCCAGATATTTCATCATTTTTTGGAGACCATTCAGATGAACATGCCGTGTACTGTATGTATGTAAGAGAGGATTTGATGGTCAGATGCCGCAAAATGTATTATATGAGAGTGAATAATATCTTATCACATTCCATTTGTTTGACTTTCGTTCCAGGGATCTTTGTCGTTAGTCTAGTAAACAGAGTTGCCTTTAGAAAGTAAAAGACGTAACATGCTGAATCACATACATTGATAAAGACCAAAACGATTGGGGCTTAAAGAAACGATTCATCTCACAAAGTAAACTGTAGAGTATTTTACGTATGTTACTAGAGCAACGCGTATCTCAAGCTTTGAAGCTATCCTACGTGGCTATCCTGCGTGGCCATCCTACGTGGCCAATGACTACCGAAGCCATCAGATGCGCCATAACCTAAAAAATCTCATGTTTTGGTAAATATTGTCGAGTATTCTCCCAAGAAACGGCGTTTGATACAGGAAACGAGGTGGAAGAAGATGTTGGAGATGGGTTGGGGAGAGGAAACGTGTAATGCAATGAATCCTATAGATAGGTATATGTATGAGCACTGCAAAAGATGCCCAGTTGCAATACATCAACCTAGATTTCACGGTGACTTGTTATCTAGTGAACAGAAGCCTCTGATAATACGGGGTAGTTGAATACTCGTTCTGGCAGAGTAATAAATCTGGACGGGACATGCGAAACAGCCATACTATGATTACCTACCTAGATATTTACCAACATGGGAAGGTGAGCCGAATATTCTGCATTTCAAGATTGAGAGAACAGGCCCCAAAGCGCCGCCGTTGCAGTTTTTGTCTGGCAAATCTCATGGTGTAGATCACCGTCTAGCCCCTGCCGGATATCGAACGACTGATGAGATTTAGAGAAATCACACACATGGATGAAACGGCTCAGATTCTGAAAAGATTCTTGTCATGTGAATTTGGACTACATATATAACAAAGGCTTTGCTGCCAGATATGGTGAATGGTGAGGCTATCGACTGCCTGGGTACCAATGAATATGCCCAACCCACCCCGCCTTTTCAGGTACAATCGATGTGCCCAACACTCTGTACTGCACGACGCAGGCGCTTACATGCAATGTAAATATTCAGTACGATAAAGCGCTTTGTGAGGTTCCAAGACTTTAACATCTCTGATCCAAAAGCAACAAGCCAACCCAATCGAGCCCAAGTGCGCCTTTACAGAAGATGCCAAATACCACCAATCTCAGTCGCAATTGGGCGAGGGTCGGCCAATGCCATCGAAAGAAACACATGCATGTCCCGATTCATACATCCAATCGCAGGTCGCAACGTGTTACTGCATGTTTACCATTCGTGTGCATTAACTGGAGAGCTTGGCTTATCTATGAAGGCCCTCTAGTATGCAAAGCTGGCATGAACTAGCCTTAACTCTTCTGCCACTTTGGAGAAGCAGAGTCGACACAAAAACAGCAAATAATAAGGAGATTTGGTAACCCATCAAATCATCCACCATGGGTAGCTCCTCTAGCAGGCCTCGTAAGCCGTTCTTTAGGGCTGCAGCTCTGGGGCTCAATGTCCTGACATCTGTTGAAAACGCAAAAGTCGAGTAGGTAATTGAAGTGGCAAGCCGAGCTGTTGATACAATCTGACACACGAGTGAGCGTGATTTTCCTTCACGGCCTTACTGGTCATAGAGAAAAAACATGGACTGCTGAAGGCGAAGCTGAACCCTGGCCAAAATTGCTTCTTCCAAAGGACCTCCCGAAGGCCAGAATCATAACATACGGCTACGATGCCGATGTGCTCCATCTCACTCGCGTTGCTGGTCAAAACACCGTCCGGGAACACGCAAAGACGCTCATCAATGATCTCAGTGCTCTTCGCACAGAAACCGTCGGACGTCCCATATTTTTCGTTGTGCATAGCCTTGGTGGCCTGGTAATCCAAGATGCTCTCTTAATCTGCAACAATCCCAACGACGAGGGCCAAAGCGATATTCTTTCTTCAACGCGCGGGATTGCTTTCCTCGGAACGCCGCATGCTGGAGCGGACCTGGAAAGATTCGCAACGGCCGTGGCAAACGTCGTTAGTCTCGTCAAAAAGCCAAATAAGAGACTCTTGGGTGTGCTCAGGAGGAACTCTGAGACTTTGGCAAACATCAAAGACGGATTCCACACCATGATTGTAAGGCGCCAGAGCAGTCCCGATCCCATTGAGCTTCACGCCTTCATCGAGGAATTGCCTGTAGATTTTCTGAAACGCGTAAGCCTATCCTACACAAACTATAAAAAACAATATGTTGACGTACGTATGTATGTAGCGTGTTGTGGAACCTGATTCAGCGAAAATACCCGGCTACAACTTCGAAACAATTCCAGCAAATCACATGGACATGACAAAATTCTACACGGCATCTGATGTTGGGTATGTGAGAGTTTTAAACAGATTAAAGCGCTGGATTGGTGACGACGTCTTCGAAGGTACTGTAACACATTAAATCTGTAGATGTATACGCAAATGACTTTCTAATTGAAGCCAGCGGAATAGGCGATTCGATTAGCAGGCAGTACACAGAGCAGCTACGGAAGATTCTCAATGTGAAGTTGCCACGATCAGATTCTCCAGACTCGATTCAAGAGATTTGCAATTCATCCGAGATTGAAGAGTCTTTGGAATGGCTCGTGAAGAGCTCGGAATACCGCGTTTGGAAGCAAGTAAATCATTCAAAGCTGTTGATCCACGGAGAGCGTGAGGACGGCAAAACGGTTGCCATGACCTATGTCCTTAGGAATCTTCGTCTGCAAACTCTACTTGGATGGGACCAGGAGATTGTGTCCATCTTTTGCTCCCGCGGGGACTCTGAGCTGGGGATGGTGGCCTCACTTGCATTTCAACTACTTCAGAAACACAATATTCGTGCAAAGGTCGCGCGAATGAACGTTCCGCTTTCCGACTTTGTGCACCGTGCTCCAGTGATTGCCATGTGGAATGTATTGAGGTCCTGTATCACCATGGATGGCGCAAACATTACCTTTATTATTGACGGGATTGACAAACTTGATAGACGTGTGAGATCGTCTTTTCTGGATGCATTTCTGCGAATTGAGAAGGGAATGTAGGGAGGCAGTGTGCTCATTTCTTCGGAAACTATAGACGATGTAATGAGCAAGCTTGCCCATTATTCGACTATAGACCGAGAAAAAGAAAGAAGAGGTACGCATGTGGCTAATAGTAGCAAAAAAAGAAGCCTCTAACTATCTATCTTTAGAATGCCTAAAAACGCTGGCTTTCGAAGAATGGAACGCAAGAGAAAGCCGCGTGGAAGACGTCGAAGACGGCGGGAGGTGGTTGGCCTCCCACACACAATACACGCAATGGAGTCAGGACTTTACCCCATCCGCCCTGTGGCTAGAAGGGAAACCCGGAAGTGGGAAGTCAACTCTAGCAAAGCGCATAGTGAGCAAGTTAGAGGACAGAGAAGCCGATACCAGCATGGTCCAGCTAAACAATACGCCGATGGAGAAACAACAAGTTTGGACCTTTGACAACCACAGAGACAAGAGTACCATTGTAGCAAGGTTCTACTACAGCTTCTGCGGCGGCAACAAAGAGACCAGCCACGAGCTTATGCTTCGATCAATCGTCTACCAGATCTGGCGTGAGAACAGCCGGCTCTACAAGCTTCTTAGAGACCGTTACCAGGAGTTGCAGAAAAACAGAGGCGAGACGGACAAGAAGAAATCAGGTTGGAGTTATGAGGACTTGAAATCAGCACTACGTTCTCTCCATCAGATTGACTTCTTCCTGAGAGTCGTGATTGTGGTTGATGGAATGGATGAGTCTGACAGCGATAAGCGAGCTGATGTTCTCCGCTTTCTACCTGATCTCGCAGTTCCCAACAGCAAATGTATCGTCAGGGTGCTGATTGCAAGCCGGCCTGAGAGCGATATCAATTCCCGACTAAGACGGGCATGCTTACATCACATTAAGCTTCAGGACGTGAACGAGGAGGACATACGCTTGGTTGTGGAGAAGTGGATTAAACGGATGGAGGTCGAGCGGAATTGTGAACAGGACACTTTCGAGTTTGTCAAGGACTATATTCTTAAAGCGTCTTCGGGAGTCTTTTTATGGGTGACGCTGGTCTTGAGAGAAATGGAAAAGTGTCTTGATAACGGCCTCAGCAGTAAAGCTGACCTCAACAGGATAGTCTTGCAACTACCAAAGGAGCTTGGTGGAGAGCATGGATTATACAAGCGAATGATACTCCCTCTGAGCACAAACCGCGAACAAGACTTGTATCAACAAGCCCGAGGACGAAGAATATTTTATTGGGTAACCTTTCCGAAGAGGCCCATTTCAGCCGCCGAGCTTCAGGATGTCTTGGCAACCCCTCTTCCTTGGCAAGGAATAGACTTGTCTAGTTACAATTTTCTAGACAACAGACCTCTTGAATTGGACCGTGGAATACTGTCGGCTTGTGGGGGGCTTGTTGAGGTTGGTATCGTCCGTCTTCAGTCTCTGGCCATCCACGCTGACCAGTATATCTGCAGGTGCGAGACTCATCTTTGGGCAGAATTGTTCAACTGATTCATCAAACTGCCCGAGAATTTCTTTTGCAAAAGGTTGCCGAGCCATACTACCTTACTGAAGCTGACGGTGATGTGGAGATTGCATTCACTTGTTGCCAAATCATCTGCATTGCCTTCACAGCGCCCATCTTCCTAGAGGGGGCTGACGATACCTTTTCACGAGCAAGAGTCTTGGTAGAAGACCTTTCAAGCTATGATCTGCTCACATACGCACTGATAAACTTTACGAAACACCTAGATCATCTGAAAGGTCGTAAAGAGGAGATACTACCCCAATTTGAAAGGATCATCACGGAGCTCCGTCAACGGCCCAACTCCTACGCCTCCCTCTTACTTTGCCAATGGATCAAGTCAAGTTTTCCAAAAGAGCTGCACGTTGTTGCCGATGAGAAAACTATGAGGTCATGTGTGCAAGCAACTCTAGCCCATGCGAAAGACAACAAGAGAAATGGCAACTTGATTCAGATACTAACAGCTCTTCAACCGAATTTGCTCCACTTTGAAGTCGAGGCTGGACATGAACAGACAGCAAGGCTACTACTTGATCATGGCAGCGATCCTAATCGAAGGGATAATAATGGGCAGACACCATTATTGCTAGCTGCTGGGCATGGACATTTTGATATAGCTGAGCTACTGGTTAAGAATGGCAGCGATCCTACCGTAAGGGATGTTCATGGTCAGACACCGTTAGCTTTAGCTGTCAGGCATGGGTATGTTGGTCTAACTAGGCTGCTGGAGATTTTCGAGGGCGATTCAAGCGCAAGAGATAAAACTGGTCAGACGACATCGTCGCCAACTGCTCGGCATAACTCTCGTCGTATGGCTGTGCTGCTGGTGAAATATGGCATTGATCCCAGCGCGAGGGAAAACAATGGTCAGACACCAGTATCGGTAGCAACTACGCATTGGCATGAGACTGTTGCCGACTTGCTGGAACGAAAGCTTTTGTAACTGCCATCACCTACTGCACTTACTGTCGGATATATTGGAAATTTATAATGTAGCAAATACAAATAAACAAAAAGCTATCCCTAATAATTATATGTTCCCCTTTTCCACCTCCCAGAACTTTTTGTATCTCTCTTCCGCCGCCCAGCCATGCTCTTCTCGGATTCGGGCAAGAAATTCCTCATCGGGCTCCTGTCGCAGATAGCAATCTGGCTTTGCTCCAGCTTCAAGAAGAACATCAACGATATCCCAATGGGCTCTGATAACAGCCGCGTTGAGCGCACTTCCATACTTGCCACACCGTTCATTACACATAATGAAGTCTTTTCGACGTAATAGGAGCTGTACCGTTTTAAGCTGGCCGGAGTATGCTGCTGCCTGTAGAGCCGTACCGAAGATGCCACCATGTGCATTGATATCAATATCATGGCATTTATTAAGGAGAGTTTCCGCCCCTTTCGTCAATAAATCTATAATGATGCCCCTAATGTCGATTTTCTTCCGTAAATTTTCATTGTCTTCATTTAAATAAGTCGGTAGGGATTCGCAGTCATATTGAATCGCACATGCAACATGAAGAGGAGATCCAAGCTCACCCACGTTGAGATTGACATTGGCACCATGATCAAGCAGAAAGAGGATCCTCCCTATCCACCATGTTTCAAAGCCATCCTGCCAACGATACTCTAGGCTGGAATCTTGCACAAGAGAAAGCACGTAATGAAGGGCAGTACCTCGCTTGTCATCAACTAGATTAACTTCAGCGCCATGCCCCAATAGCAATTGTAATAGGGCGTCAACTTGGAATGATGACTTGATGTCTGGGGAAACATATTCGTTAAATGACAAGTCATGTACAGCAGCAGAGTGGAATGGACTAGGGAATCGGCCTCTCTGAATCCGAGGATCTGCTCCGCGCTGAAGCAGTGTGCGTATCATGCCCGTATCACCCTCACATCCAAGAAGACGATCATTTGCGCACGCAATCTGCAGGCAAGATCCGTATAGCCCGCCACTGGCATTCACATCAGCACCGCGATCAAGCAGTAGTTGAACCAAGTTCAGATCGCGACGATCCAATGCAGTTTGTAGAGCAGTTCCGTATTCGCCGCCTTGGGCATTCACATCAGCACCATGATCAAGCAGCAACTTCACTACCATGGGGTTGCGAATACAGGCAGCTTGCAGTGCAGTTCCATATTCACCACCTTCAGCATTTATGTCGGCGCCATGATCAAGCAACAACTGCGCTATCGTGGAGCTGCCAAAACACATGCAGGCAGCTTGCAGTGCAGTTCCGTATTCGCCACCTTGGGCGTTGACATCCGCTCCATGGTCAAGCAGGATCAGGGCTAGAGTACCAGCCTCGGAGACATGCATAGATTGAGCACAAACAGTTTGTAGTGGGAACCCGAATTTGCCACCTCCAATGTTCACGTCAGCGCCATGTTCGAGTAGCAGCCGAACGAGAGGAACATTGTCAGCCTGGAAGGATCCAAAGCAGGCTGCGTTTATAGCCGTCCCGTAGTAGCCGCCTTGGGCGTTGACTTGGGCCCCGTGATCAAGGAGTAGCTGCACCATTTCGATGTGTCCCCCATATGAAGCCGCCTGGAGTGCGTTACCAAACTGCCCTGCCTGCAAGTTCACGCCCACAACGGCGCCATTCTGGAGCAGTAGCTTTGCCATGGACGTGGAGCCAAGCCAGGCGCAGTGGTATAGCAGTGACTGAGGCTCCCGTTTCTCGTGCTCTGTCGCATATCCTTTCCCAATGTCCGTACATGCGCGTATATTTACATCAGCGCCATTGTCGATGAGAAGTTGTGCAACCTGCTCATGGAAAGGGTAGTCCTCCTTGTTGCAGCCAGCGACTGCCGCATGAAGTGCAGTGTGATGATGCCTCGTTTGAGCGTTCGGGTCTGCGCCAAGGCTGAGTAGGCGTTCGATCTGCGAAAACTCGTTTCTGAGGCTTGCAAAACGGAAAACACCAGAGTTCAAATACTTGTCTTTTAATTCTACGAGCTGTGCAAGGGGGTAGCCGCCTTCGCCGCCTATATTGACATCGGCACCTCTGTCGAGGAGCAAGTCGAACTGCTTCCAGTGTTTGTATTGTGCTGCTTCGCAAAGTGCCGTACGAGCCCCCTCGGCGGTTCCAAGCATGTTGATGTCTGCTCCAATGTCTAGCAAATATTCAAGACATTCATCATTCCATATTGCTGCGGAAAGGACAGTTCCTTTTTCATTAGAAGGACCGTTTATGTTTGCCCCTCGTCCCACAAGAAGCTTCAAGATATCGAGATGCCCGTATTTTGCTGCAGCCTGCAAAGCTGAGCCCCATCGTTGAGCGTCGATATCGGCCCCCCTATCCAAGAGGAGGTTCACCATTGCTGCATCGCCTTTCAATGCCGCAATTTGCAGCACGTCTCCATGTCTCTCGAACTCGTATCCAATATCGTTTGTGGTTATTCTTGATGTGTTTGGGTCGGCGCCTCTGTCTAATAGAAGCACAGCCACTTCCTTTCTGCCTCCATAAACTGCATACCAGAGTGCTGTATTTAGGTCTCCCTGTGTCACATACTTGCTTGCACTGAACTCATGCGATAATATGCATACGGTTATGCGAAAGAAACCGTAGTAAGCAGCTAAACAATACGGCCGCAGGTGCAGGTCCAACAATCGTGCGGATCCAAATCGTTTAAGTGTATCATAAGTTAAATATTTCTTCGTAAAATGTCCAGAGATGATATATAAGAGGCTTTGGCTTCGGATAGCAAGAGCTTGAGCCAGTTTCTCGATAACACCCTCATGCCAGGACTCGGAAGGGACCATTTCGAGATGGATTAGACATTTGGAAGACGCGTAAGCCTTTAGGGAGTGAGTTTTTTCATCATCCTCGTTGGCTAAAGTACTCATGTAATTGAGATAGGAGAAGCACGAGTATGCAATGAACAAATGGGCGTCAATATCGTTAAACGAAAAGGTAGAGGCAAGGTGCTGCCAAATTCGACCAGATACCAAATATTCTTTAATCGAAAAGTGAGCCAAGCGAACGGTCCTCCCATTCTCGACGACGAGGCCAGAGAAATATATCAACACGTCCCGTGTAACAAATAGGCGTTCCGTATTGTCAATAACAACGGTATCATATGGATGCATGATGAAAATCTCAGCTAGTTCATCTAACGTCAATGGTTGCATCGAGAACGCGAGCCATTTGAGAGAATTCGCCACTGATTTCCTACAACGATCGTCTATGCCCTGAAGCATTCTGTCGTATGTTTCATCCAGTCCTTTGGGAAGATCTGCCAATGCTCGATGAATATCTCTAGGAGAGCTAAGCTTCTGTAGGGCTTCAAACTGGCAGCGAATATACTGAAACCTGTTCTGTTGTTAGCGGAGGCGTTACTATACTCGCTCAATAGAAGACGTACATCCCATCTGATTTTTCAATCAGAACTTTTCTAACTTCAGCCTTAATATGGTCTGGCCAAGAGCTATATTTGGCGTTTGTAAGAGTCAAGTCTATATATTCGCCAATATCGCGTTCAATCTCTTGCAGGTGAGAGGATATATTAAGCTCTTCTCTGCCCGGCTTGGAAAATTGGCGATGGAGCGAGACATCAATGTCAGATTCCTTGCGACTAGTGCAGAACAAGTGAAGATTGTCGAGGTTAGAATCGAGGATATAATGAAGTATTTCCATGAGTTCTTCTCGCTGCGTATTCATATTGGGACATTCATCTAGAGCATCGATAACGATGTACACGTTAGTAAATCCACGGAGGGCTGATATGAGGCTATTCTGGAGCTCCTCTGTCGGCGGTCGCATGCCCTTTTTCTTATATTCATCCAGATCCTTGACCAAATCGGGCATATTCGGTCGGTGACAGCAGACTTGTTTAATTAGAGACGCCAACATCCCGTCGCTTTCTTGCCTTTTAGTATCACTAAAGGTAAAGTAGAAATAGACAACTGCGACAGAGGCGTCATCTTTATACTCCCTTTGGAGATGATGTATGACGGAAGAGCTTAGCACTGATTTGCCAGATCCAGCTATGAATTGTCAGACGGTCAATCTCGGTATTACGCAATATGAGAAAATAAAATATCAAGTCAAATGAGGAATTTAAACTCACCCTTCCCATGAAGCCATAGAAAAGAAGAGGGGCTTTGTACCCAAGATGTAAATTGTGCATTCCCTTTAATCAGCCATTCGCTCGTCCCAGCTTTATGTCTTTTGCGAGCGGCGTTATACATGACCGATGGGTCTATTTCGCATAACCAGTCAAGCAATTGTTTCTGATTTTGGTCCCTATTGGCGTCCTCCACTGCCTTTCGCAGATTTGAGATATCAGCACCAATGGTTTTCAAGTTAAGTATAGTCCCCTGATACCGTCTTTCAGATGCAGCAGATTCTTCATCATATCGTTGATCGCGCCAAAGCTTGTCGATGGCAGCCACTTGGGCTTCTTGCCGACGTATGTCTGCAACCAGGCCGTCCCAGTCATTCTTCATTGAGAAGTCGCTAAGAAGACGAGAAGCTTTGCCTTGAGCATAATAGCAGTAGCAGTGTATCTGGAATCTCAGTATCTGCTGGTATAACTGCTCTAGCGTAGCCTTGTAGTTTGAGTGTGCCTCTGGAAATGCTTCTTCGACTTTGTTTTGACCTTCGTAGCGCCGCTGATAGAGATCTTCTCTCATACGGCCCTGAATAATAAGTGACGAGACGTATTTTAACTCGTTTGCGAGAGAAACCGCTTGATTGCCAGGGGTTAAACAAATCTAAAGTCGTTTAGTTACTCTCACAAAGATGCTTATGCATAGGATTTTACGCACCGACAACAGTGCGCTTATACCAGCCCAGGCAAGCGAAGCACAAGGGTTTGGGACAACAGTGTCTGTAATCGAGTCGTTGGCCATCTTAATGACTTGCAGAACAGATTCTGCGATCTCAGCTGGCCGAATCTCAGACGCCCAGAAACATAAACTTCCAGGCGTCCTTCTGGATCTGCTCCATCTTTTGTCGTAATATCTGGCTCATCCATTTTTCTCTATCTCCTTTGGTATTTGGTACAGAGCCCAGTGCGACAGCCGCGCTCTCTTTGAGTTTGGTCTCATATTCATCGATTAGTTGTTTATTTTCTCTTCGTAGCTTCTCGTATGCCGAGTTCCACAATTCGACTATTGGCGTATTTTGGTATTCATCATCAGGACTTAATGCGGCCGTATCAGATGGTGAGGGCTGCGCCGGAGCATTGGAGGATTCGACAGGATTTGGCAAAGCTGAATCTGATGCAATGTATAAGTGATTTGGATCAAGTAAAGAGCATATCAAAGCCTCCAATCTTACTGGTCAAGGTGCTGGGTTCTGGCGTGCCTCCATTGTCGTGGGCTTGTTGATCAGCTCTATCTTTTTTTCTGCCAAAAATGGATAACCTTGAGCTGGACCTCGCGTTCTTATCCTTGGGCTTTTTGCGGTCTAAACAACCTCTCCATAGCGTTGGACTTTTTATCTGCGTCGAGAGATGCAAAAATTGAGCGAAACTGTCAAAATGCACGAGGGAATGAAAGGGTATTTACATGTAAGTACTGGTGCCTAAACACAGCCCTGTCACGGCCTAATGCGTTACTGTGATCCTATCTGAGTGGCTGAGTCGGGCTCGGTACATGTACCTTGGAAAGTGCTTTTCAAACGTCGGTGACCCAGCGGAGTTGCTATTGGACGTTGTATCGGGCACCTATTTTCTCGCAAAGAGCACCTCACCCTATTTAAAGTATAACTTCAATCAGTAGCTTACAAAAAATATGCATGTATTATTAGATCTCTATGCCCAAAGGACATTTCGTTACAGCAGGTATATAATCCAGCACTGCGAAAGTGTAATCGCTACCCCATTCAGTTGCCCAATTCTCAAGTGGCATATTAACGGCAAACTTCTCCAAACCACTGATAAAGAATTCATCGTAAATGAAAAGACATTTAGAATCTGTTCATTAGTTGGCGAATTCTCAGTTAGAAGCTATATATGCATTGTCTATTTATAAAAGAGTGTAGGATCAGAGAAGAGCTTGACTGACATTCGTTTTCCCAATGGACATTGTCGCCTGCCTACATCTACCTACCCATACCAGGACGTTTCCAACTGACTCAAGATGAAGCAGCAATGCAACAACGACACCCTCTACTCTGTTACTATTGTATTCACTTAAAACCCACAAATGAACAACCTTCCTCCCTCCTCCTTGGCAGGTGTTGAGGTACTGACTTCTCAATAACGTTATGATTGGCCTCCATTTGAAGCCACGCACAGAACCATAGACTTCGACGGGTGTAAAACTTCTTTGACCTTAGACTCCTGTCTATTATTGAAGAATCTCTTGCCGTTGAGACCGCTTCAACTAACAGCCTCCGTCCGCCTCCGCCGCCTCCATCACAACCTCCTCCTCCTCCACCTCCTCCACCACCACCCATCACAGCCTCCGCCTCCGCCGTCTCCACCATCGCCTCCTCCGTAGCCTCCACTGCCGTCAGGATAGTACCCCCCGTTGGTGTCAACCGGCCCATGCATTGTATAGTGTGCGGTTAACGTGTTTGACGTCTTATTCAAGTGGGCTTCAACAAACTCCTCAAGAAGCAAAATGAAGTCATCAATACTCTGTTGTTCGGCCGCGCTGAGATAATGCCTCATCCGCTTCAAATGTCTAGTCCACGTTGCAACACCTATGATCTGATAACCCAGCGCTGGCCGCTTAAGATAATCGTAACCGCCCAAGGAGTTCAGCCGAAACCACTCCCAATCCGGTGCCTTCCTGGTGACGACTTTGTCGGCCAGTTGCTGAAGGAAGTCGTGGCAGTTGTTGGACAAGAGAGAATATTGCCCAAACCTCGTCGACACCTGATGACACACCTCGTCAATCTGTTCTTTCGAGAGCGTCGTCCAGCCAATCATGCTGTAAAAGTAATGGCCGACTTCGGGGGAATATCTCGTAATGACCGATTGTTTGTACGCCTTGAGGTTGAAGCCAGAGGGCCCAATCATCGCCTCATAGACTCCCGGGGTCCTTGAACCGCCGACTTCTGTCTGGCGTAACTCGTACTTGTGTTCATAAGCGTGCAATACCCAGTGGCGGAATTGGCCCTGGCTGATGGAATGCGACAAGAAGACCGGCTCGCCGGGCTCGGCGCTGGATTCATTCTCGAGACGAGCGGCGACAATCTTGCTCAGGGCCTCTTTGTACCATTTCTTGATGTCGGCCTTGGATGCTTCCTTGGCCTTGGCCTTGGCAGCAGCGCGGTTTTTGGAAGCCTTTTTTCGGGATGATGCGGCCGCGGCTTTGACAGATACAATGACAACGGCGAGTGCGAAAAGGACTCCAAATATCGGAGCCACGATTATAATGGTCGTAGCACCGCCGTTTGAAGGCATGATTAACAAGGTTTGTGTGATTGTGATGGTAATGGTAATGAAGGAGATTGATGGTGAATGAGTTTCGGATAGCAACTTGGTTTCGTTGCGAGACTGCACGCGTCCTGATTATGTATGTGGCAGGATGATGGATTGATCAAAGAGATGCCTCGCCTTGCCTTGTTTCGCCATGGCAGTTTGCGAGGCGGATTCACAGCCTTGTTTTCCGCAGCCCTTGCTTGAATGTATGCGGGTGCAAGACACGGCGTGACAAGGCACCGACCAAACTGTACGCCACAAGTCGCCCAGAGACTATTCATGAAAAATACCTCATCTATTCATTTGGAAGTAGACGAATGCATTCTTAAATTACATGACTGTATCTATTATCATCTAGACACTTTTGAGTTTTAACGGCATCACTTTTGGTAGAATCGCATTTGACATTTGTCAGTTGGAACAAGTGCACGAGCCACGCTTCCTTTTGCACCCCCTTGGCAAATAGGCAACAAAAGGATTCTCTCCCTGCCGAGCTGATCTTCTTCGTTTGCGGCCCGCACACCGGTTGAAGGCTGAACCCCCCAAAAACGCCTCGCTCGTGCTACTCTCTATGTGATTCAAGAGTTTTAAAAATGGTGGCTCACTGAAACAGCCAACACAGAAACTTTCCCCGACATTGCCTCCTTTACTTTTAAAGAAATCCAGTATATTCGACGGAATCTAAGACTATGGCGATGCTAAATACAAGAGTTGAATACCATCAAGGATCCAAGTAGAGGGGAATCCAGTAGTTGTCTCACAGGATGCAAAAAATTAAAAGACATCACACTCAAACGCAATACTTGTATACTCTCATGGACATGGTCATGTGTGGCAGAGCTCCCTCCCAACACAGCCTCATAATTCACATCACAACAAACCGCAAACTCATTCATCAGATTGGTATCACAATAACAAAAAAACATTCAAGTCATTCCATCTACAGCCTCTGCCCTCATCCAACCCATAGCCCACATAATAGTACACAGATCCCTTGAGCTACCGTATATGAGCCCAGCCACAACCCGTCCCTGTCCCTGTCCCTGTCCCTATCCCGTCCCATCATTCCCATTTCATACACGGCGTATTCTCATCTCATGCCTATAGTATCCCATTCAATCTTTCCTAATTCGTTCCTCTTCAATTCGTCATCCGTGTCCAGAATTCTCTCATTCATACACTCTCCTGTCTATATAATCTAAGCCTTGAAATCAGCTCCGTATTCCGTCCCCACGTTGGTCTCGTCATCGTCGTCATCATCCTCAATGCTCGTTCTTCGCTGTGCCTCCTTGACTTCAATCGCCCTCTTCTCAGGCTCCTCGTCTCCCTCTCCTGCCATGCGGGCATCGTCATCGCCCTTTTGCTCATCCTTGCCATCTTCGGCTCTACCGCTCTTCTCCTTCTCAGCTCTTGAGCCAAAGGGCCACAGGCCGCTTAAGCCTCTACTGCTTTCCCTAGGCGGGTGGACCGCAAGAGGCTTCAACACCACGTTGTCCTGGTCTTGTCCATCTCCGCCCTTGTCTTCCTCTGGCATGGCAAAATCTCCAAATTCTTCTTCTTCTTCTTCGTCGTCATCAGAGTCTTCGTCCTCGAGCCCGCTTCTCCTGTTGACAACACCTCTCCACCATGATCCACGGCCAATGTTGCCAGACATTTCATCGTCCAAGTCGTCATCAATGTCAGCCTCTCCATCGCCAA
Organism: Trichoderma pleuroti; assembly: GCA_001721665.1. NCBI lineage: Eukaryota > Fungi > Ascomycota > Sordariomycetes > Hypocreales > Hypocreaceae > Trichoderma > Trichoderma pleuroti. The sequence continues at coordinate 52,877 of MDJU01000060.1, forward strand.
ACGGGTCTTCAAGGTTGTCGTCGTCGTCATCATCGTTGTCATCGTGAACTGTGGCCGACGTGGCCTGTGCCGCTTGGTTATTCTTCTGATGCATTGCCAGCCGCGCCGCAAGCTGCAGCCGAGCTCTCGAAGGCGGAATGTTCAGCGGAGGCGGTGGCGGAGGAGGCGGCGGGATAGACGGCGGAGCCAACGATCCCTGGTTCAACGGGTCAGTATAAGATCGGAACTAAGCCTTGGGCATCAGCAAAACAAGCTTCCTGAAATGAAGCAAGAGGAATGCAGGGAAGAGGGAGAGGCAGAAAGAGAGAAATGGGAAAGGGAAGGAAGAGAGTAAATGAGCGTTGGCAGTTGATCAAAGTCCCTAAGGCTGACAAATGGTGCATGATAACATCTTTCCCCCCCCTTTTTTGCTCTCTCTGATGCGGTATTCTCCTCGAACAATGCTGCAAAAAACAATGCCATCTTCCAAATTCGTTTTCCTCAGCTTTCTTGTTTCTCTTTCAATGCGCTATCCACAATAAAAAAAAAACAAGAGGCTGTCATCTGATTCTCCAATCTTTATCCACAAAGGTAAAACAAATTTGCCTCAACGCCCATTCATATTCAAATGCTCCCTCTGTCTCCCCTCCGCCCTCGCCAGCAGCCTCGAGAGATACTCCAGCTCCAATCCAATGATGTCGAGACTCTCTAGCTCTTCATCATCAGGGCCGGAGGACCCTAGCGCAGCGGAGGCTCCGGGCATGTCGATGGTATCATTATTCAAGCGGAAGATGGCGTCTTCTGAAACTTGTTCCTCGTCCTAAGAGAAATCTATCCTTCTATGGGGGCCTTGGCTCGGGTCTCGCCTCTGAATCCCATCCCCCTTCCTCAATCACCATGATGTCCTGGCCCGGTGGATCCAGGTCAGCATCGGCTTCCAAGGCCATTGCGTCTGGAGATTCCGCTCTGATCGGCTCGGGAGACATCATGATGACATCCTCGGGTGTATATGGCATGCCCATTGTCGCCTCAGGAGACTCGTTGCCGTGCTCATCGGAAGAATCATTACTCACCTCGGAATTCACATCCTCTTCATCCCCATCGCCCTCGTCGTCGTCTTCGTCGCTACTACTTCCAAATCCAGACATCAGAGTGCCCGCGCTGATCGCAAAGGGACCAATTCCGTTTCCATCTCCCTCGTTCATCTCCATGCCGCCATTGAGGCCAGCCTCGGCCAAGGCATTCGATCCGCTGGCCGTGTTTGCAAGGCCTGACAAGCCGATGCCGCCCAAGCCACTAGCGCCGAGGCTGGCTCGGTGTCCCAAGGCCACCTCGGGTCGAACGCCACCCAGAATTGCATTGTCTCGCTCTCGTGTTTCCGCGAGAGCACCTTCCACATAATTGATCCAATCTTGGCTCATAACCTTGTCGAGGACCATTTCTGACAGAAGCTCCGGGGGGTGGCGTTCGGTGAACTTGACAACCTCCTCGGCAATCAGCGTGAGGTGTCCCATGTATCCCATGCGGGTCTTGGTCCTGGCCTGAGATTCGTCGCTGGCTTGCTGGCCCTTGATGATGGCGCTGGTGATGTCGGCAGCCTCGAAGAGAGACACGGCCAATGTCGGGTTGAAACCGCGGTCCATGGGACCATTGAACACTTGCTGTACAATATCATACACGACGTTGTGGAGGAAGTTGTTCCAAGGATATGCAAAGAAGAAGGACTACTTGGTGTCAGCTGGGTTCTGTTGGATCATTGCTAGGCCACACTTACCAAGATCGCCGGAACAACACGATACTCAACAAACTGCATCTTGAGAAAGTCGCCCACAACAGCTTCGGTAGCATCAGCTGCCGTCTCTACAGGCTTTTCGCCAGCTGCAGCTTCAGCAAGGCCTGGCTCGGAGCCTGGGGGAGGCGTAAATGACTGTGGTGGCTCTTGGACGCCGGAATCAGGGGCAAGGGGAACGGAGAAGAGAGGGGGCGGGGTATCTTCAGGATGGGGGGATAGGCCACGAGATTTTTCCATTTCGTCGGGAGCCAACTCGGCAACAGAGGCGGGGGCTTCTTGAGGAGTGCTGGCGACTGGTTCGCTCTTCTTCACGTCGTCTTGCCTGGGCAGCGGCGATGGCTGCAGTCCGGGCTTTGCGACTTCGGATTGGGACGAAGAGTCGGTCTCAGATTGCTCTGAAGCTACTGCACTGCCTGCGTCAGCTGTCTCTACTACAATGGGCCCAGAGAGAACAGTGGCAACTGTCTCGGGCTTTTGTTCCTCTGCAGCAGCCTTGGTGTGATCCTCGACGGCAGTAGGATTCTCTGCTTCTGTTTTTGCCAGCTCGGGAGACTTTGCCTTTGTAGGCGAAAGAGGCGCAACAACAAGATCCGGTACTTCAAAGCGCTGTTCATTCATCCCTGCCGTGGTCACTGCTAGCCGAGGGGAGCTGAGCGGCTCGTCGACAAATTCCTCCTCGTCCTTTTCGAGGAAGGAAGATGAAGCTGCGGTCGCGCCTGGTGCAATGTCATCCTCGGCGTTGACAAATTCGTGGGAGGTGTCCTCGTTCATCTCATTAGTGGGCTCCACCTCTTCAAAGCCATCGTCATCGGCATTGGTGACTTCCAGGCGGCGGACCTCTTCATGGTGGGCCGGGTGAGGGATGCGCATCGTCAAGTCATCGGCAGATCCGTCATCGTCTCGGGGAGCCAGCTTGCCCTCGGCTCGAAGGCGCTGACGCTCAAAATCCCGAGTTGCAATCACCTGTTCCGAGCCAATCTCGTTGAGCAAGCCCATGTTACTGCAGTGCAACAGCTCTGCCATGAGCTCACAAGTCTTGAACCTGTCGAAACCAAGAGGCTCGAGCTTCTCGTTAAAAGTCGAGTCGACACCTTGCTTCTTTGATGGCTCGTTCATGATGAGGTTCATAAACTTGGGCACGTTTTGGGCAAAAAGCCTCAACAAATTACCGAGGTAAATGGGGTCGCGACTGGAAGGCGTGGTGTTGGCCTCAGTTCCAACATCCGGGTCGTAGTCGGAGTTGTTTTTCCGAATCACCTCAATGATGATGCCGACACCAACCGTCAGCGGGTTGCCGCCTCCAAGCATGTAACCAACCAGTTGCTCGACACAGGGCTTTGAAACGAGCTGACGTGTGAGCTCGTTGGGGCCGATGCACTGCTGCTCGTTCTGCGAGGCGTTGGCAGAGATGGTGATGATGGCCTTGATGAAGTCGCTTGCGGCGGTCTGCACAACCCAGCTGTGCTCGGGGCCGAGGAAAGAAATGAGTGTTGGAATAATGTCCTTGGAATACAGCCACTGGTAGAGTTGGGTGATTAGCACAGAGACAAGATACAATATTCAAAGATGGGCTCAACCAACCTCAACAACGCCCTGACCACCCTCTGTGCGATCAAGGGCAATGATTTTGAGCAGCAGGTCCATGACCATGGGACACTCAACGTGCCTCAGCATGTCGGGAATGACATTGGGCAAGCTCCAAAGCAGCTCCATCATCTCCTCCGTCTTCTTCTCAAAGAGCGACTCGTTGACCTTGGTAAAGTAGCTGGCCTGCAGAGGGTCCAGCGGCGCGGGCCGAGAGAGGAAATTCCAAAAGTCGCGAATCAGCTGTCGGTTTTCGACAAGGGCCTCGTATATGGACCAGGTATCGGAGCTCAGGACCTCGCAGGCGACATGAGCATACCGGTTGCGCTTCTTGTCGAGCTCGTCGTCGTTATCGCCGGGATCGGTGGCGCGCGACGATGCGCGGGGGCGTGAAAAGGGCAGCAGGCGGCCCTTTGTCTTGATGTCATCATCGGCGGGCTCCTCGGCGCTCTCGACGGCCTCGAGCTTGGGGGCAACCGTATACTCGAGGAGCTTCTCGAGCACCTTGTCCTCGCGCAGAAACTCGATGAGCTTGGAGTTGTGCTGCTTCAGCTCCTGTATCAGGTCAGCCTCCTCGAGCAGCTCTTCGAGGGTGAAGTCGGGCTTGTCGAGGATGGTGTCGATGGTCGAGATGTTGGCGTAGCCGCCAAACCTCCAGAACATGGTGGCGGGTCGATGCTACCGCGCCGAGCGAACAAGGGTCGCCGGCGGTGAGGTAGATGAGGCGTAGGAGGAGCGAATTGAGCTAAAGGGAAACACGCGGCGGATGTGCTCCCAATACCGGCCGCAGGCTCAGGCGTTGTCTGGTTAAAACCGGGTAAGAAGAAATGGTCGTGGATGGACGATGGATGGCCACGTCAACAGGGACAAACGACGACCACGAACGCCAGCGAGGCGGTCCCGAGACAGTAGAGGAGGGAGAGAAAGAAGAGAAGAATAGGAAGAGGGAAGAAATACACTAGGGAAGAAGAGGTAGATGGAGGGAGAAGCCGCCGGGATTAGATAAGATGCAGATGTAGATGCAGATGCAGATGGTCGGGCATGCGGCGACAAAGAGGCCGGCACAGCACAGCACAGCACAGCACAGGCGTCGAGTCCCCCCCTCGCAGCGAATCCAGTCCAGCGGGCAGAGGCCGGTCAGGTGCTGGCAGCCGCTGGCAGAGGTTCTCGTATGTAGCACTCGGACAGGGCAGGACAAGGCAGGACAGGCAAGACGCAGCGCCCCTGTCTCGTCAAGTCTCTTGGTCGCCTCGAAGCTGCGATTTGCTGCAGTGCGTTGCGATTTGATGTGGGAGGGCGGTGGAGGGGGGTTGCTTGGGTTGCTCCAGTGTGGGGAGACTTTTTTGCCCGCGATAAAGAGGGTTGAAACTCGGGCCTTGTCTTATCTCATCCAGGTACGGAGTACCGCGCCGGCAGGTTCCGCCAAGGTACCTCTGCGTGGTTGGCGCCAGTCATGCCGCGCCTCGTGGGATTCTTGCGGGTACCCCGTCTGTACCTGAATCCGGACCACACAAAGGTACCTTTCAACAGCAGGCATGCGGAACAACTTAAGTCAAACACCAGACAACAAGGGAATCCATAACAAACAAGCTGGCGGCACACAAGACCCCAGCCGCGGCAATCCCTACGGCTCCCGATGGAGTAGGACAAGTGCAGCGTTAGTACGGGTAGGTAAACAGTTCATGGCCAGCCCGATCAGGGGGCCCTGTCCTGTCCTGTCGCCCTACTCCGTACACGAGTAAGCCATCCATGACGACTGCATATGACTGACTGACTGACTGTCCATGCATCCGTAATCAGCAGCACGAATACGCAATATGTGACACGGCATACGGCAGCATGTCCAAGGCCGGAGAGTTTGCGGCACATGAGCAAATATACACGAGGTTCGTCGCTACATAAGGAGCATGTCTCGGCTGTTGGCAGTGACGAAGACGATGCCAACCGGGCGTGTCTATCTGCTTCATCTCCCCAAGGTCGTGTCAGCTATCCACTGCACCTGTGCCTGTGCCTATGACTTGTCGGTATCTTATTTATTACCCGTAACTAGGTACAGTGGAAGAGCAGTCTCGACATGTCCAACTTCTGATAACGCCCTGTAGATACCATCTCTCCGGTGGCGTCTTGATCCATCAAATTAGGTCATTTCCCGTTGCAGGGTAGCCACGTGTCCCCAGGCCGTTACACGGCATCCGTGCATTCCAAGACACTCCACACTCCAAGTACATGGCCTTATTGTTCCTGCCGAGTACCGTCGTAGCATCTAGCTCTTCCTAATGAGTACCTTATGTACGTTGAGATTATGGCTATTAGGCCAGAAGCATATGTCGTGGGAAAACTACGGAGTATGGGTCATTGTAATGACACTTTACTGTCTCTTTGTCTCAACAGAGTATAGGTAGACGTCATCACGATAGGGAGACTCTCAGGTAAACAGAAATTCTAATAGACAGAATATTATTGTTGTTGTGTACAAAAGTAAAATCTAACCGGGAAATAAACTGTACAAGCCCATACGCTATGCCGTTTTCAAATCATATTCACAAGCTGTAGGCCTCTGTCAAGTTCCACCCTGACGGCCTTGATCTCTGCCATGTCCTTCAGCAGCACTCCTCGCCACCAGCTATACCAATCAGCCACCTCTCCAAGATCGGCCTCGTCAAGCGCAAGCCATTCCTGCAATCTGCTGCTCCACATGGGGAACATGTCCTGCACCAGGACCTCTGCCAAGACTGTGTCGCCAAGGACCTGGTTCCACTTCATAATGCCAACCAGAATGGGGAGATAGGGCTCCTGCTCAGCTGGGTCGACACGGAAGTGGGTGCGCAGATATTTACCCATGGACGGCAAGACGTGCGATATGATGAGGGGTCGCCATTGGTCTCCCAACACGTCCTTCCATTGCGCCAGGCCAGGGACAACTCCCCTCTCAAACTCCCAAGCATCGATGAGGTGCCTAAACTTCCTCCGGACGTCTGCAACCAGGCCAGTGCCTCTTGGGTCAAGATGGTAGTGGGGAAGATACTGCAGCCACGGGAACAACCAGGTGTGTGGAAGATGGTGGCTCTGTCGCTTCTTCTTGGGGTTCCAGTCCGACACTGCCGTTTCCAATTTTCGAGCCACATTATCTACCAATTGCGCTCGAACGAATGGCGGAAGTAAATCCTTCCAGTTTTCCATGATGCCGAGCATCGGCGTGGGGTTCACCGGATCCCAGGAGCGAAGTGCTGTCAACACTCGAGGTAGCCAGTTCTTGTACATCATCGTCTCATACGGCGTAGTGGCCTTGTGATGTGTTCGGTATACGCCATCATCCTGGCTCGCAGAAGAGTTCCACTTGTTTACGGACTGGTTGCTATTCGCGGACCTGATGAGAAGACCCGATAGTTTCTGTAGGTCTGATGCAAATCGGGACGGTTCAGCCATCGGGTCCCAATCGGGGCTGCGCAGAAATGGATGGATAGCGGCTACCGCAATGTCTGCAATGGCGTCGTTTGCTGACCCAGCGTCGACTGCTGTCTGGAGAGCGCCCACGACCTGCTCCCACTCTGTTGCCTCGACAAGCCGCTCAGTCACAACATTTGCAAATGTCTGCAATCTCTCGAAATCGGACCGTAAATCGTCCATCTCTTGTTCCCTTTGCTTGAGCTCCAAATTGACCCATGTCTTGCGCGACTCCAGGCTCTTCCATTCTTCGGTAAAAGCCAACAAGTCGGACTGTGCTCTTTTGGCCAGTTTCCTCGCTTCAATCACTTCATTCGATTCGGGCACGCCGGATGACGGTGTCATGATGCCACTCGATGAGGTGAGCAGCCTGCCTCCAGGACCAGTCATGTCGAGAATGGGGGCAAAAGCCTCTGGAATGTTCAAGCCCGGGGCCTTCTTTTTGATCTCCTCGGCCGTCAGATATTTCGTCCTCTGCCTCATCGGAGTGCTTCCAGCGCTGCTGTAAGATACCGCTCCCTTGGCCTTCTTCTTGGCCTTTCTGCGCTTCTTTTCTTCTTCTTCCGAGTCGACAACCGCTTCTCCTCGTAGCCGTGCTTGTCTCTTTTCTTCCTGACGCTCTTGCTCTGTCTTCTCTTTTACTGCGCCAAGACCGACGCCCTGGGGTCGGAGGTTGGCCTCGATGATTATGTTTCGTCCCTCGCCCTCTTTACCCAGACCTTTGCCTTCAACGTAACCCATCTTGGCCATCATCCGGGCACCAAAGGACTTTTGATTGATCTTGCCTTTGGAGCCGAAAGCGCTGACCTGAGGCTTGTTTCGTGGGGTCTCGTTTGCATCATTTGTCTCCTTTAATACGGGATCCCTGGCAGAGGACGGAACGAATCCGCCGCCGAGGACGCCACCTGAGCTGAAATTCGTCTTGAATGATGGCCGTGTGCTTGATTCTTTTTGTGACTTCTCCTCGCGTGATTTGTCGCCGGCAGCGAAGCGCAGCTTCATGGCCGCATTGCCAAGCCCCAGTCCAGCTGGCCTGTCATCCTCATCTTCGTCGTCCTCATCGTCGTCCTCATCTTCTTCGCCGTCTCTGCCTTGGGCATTCAGGCCAATGCCCAGGCGGGGTCTTTCGTCTTCCGGTTCGTCGTTTTCATCTTGCTCAGTGCCCTCGGCTGCAGTCGACACAAAATTGACACCTTTGCGCCTCAGCGTCTTTCGCTTCCAGCGCGAGTTGGGGTTATCGTCTTCGCTGTCGGAGCCGAAAATGCCAAGAGCTGCCTTTTCCTTATTGTTTCCGCCGACTCGCCTCTTCTTGCGGGGATTGAAGTCGCCGAAATCGTTGTCGTCGCCGTCGAGCCCAGGAACGGTAGGCTCATCGGATTCCGACTCGGACGACGAGTAGTCTTGAGCGGCAGCTTTGGCGTTGAAGGGGAAGAAGGACGGGTGCGAAGAGCCGTCCATGTTGCGACCGTATGGAAAGTGTCAGGATGATTACCGCAGTCGCTGAGGCCTCGCCATTTGATCTGCTCCTTCGTTCGATGACAAGCTGTGGATGAGTATGGGTGGAGCCTCGTCCAAGCAAGGCTGCAGTGAATCTTTTGTTGGAACGCGTTGAAGCTTCCCGAGCCCATCTTATCACCACGTGACTGGGCTCGCGCCGTGGTGGGGGGGTTTCTAGACGAAGGCGGTGAAGGGTCTGTCACTCAATTTACACGTGCTTGGCGGGAATGGTGATGAATTTGGCACCAGCTCTTGTGCCCTTGCGTCATCGGTTGGTTCCCATGGGGATTTGCCGCCCAAGGCCCAAGGCCTGCATTTGGGATGTGGATGTATTGTCTGAAATTTGTACAGTAAAAAGTCTCTGTAAAGTAGAGAGCAACAATGCCTCACGCCACAGCTACTCAGAACTACACCTATTCTATACAGTAGCGTCTCCAGCAGCTCGCGTCTTGTCTGCACGCGGGGTCGATCAAGGTACCCAATCGGTAGCTGGATGGGGGCCGCGCAAATGTGTAAGTCTGGCAGTACCTGGCGCTACCTGGCTCTATGGAGGGGGATCCCGCAATCGCAATCGCAATCGCAATACCCTACAGTAAGGTACCTAGAGGGCAGAGCTGTGCAGATGGAATGCGTGCATGAATGGAGACAGAAGCGATGCCATGGCAAGTAAATAAAATCAACAAATAAAAAAATCATCCACGCAATAACGGCTTCTGGCCTTCTATTACCACCATTTTTTTCGCCAACCAGCAAGTCGCAACTCTGGCCAAACAGACACCCAGAAAATTCATTTGTTTATGCACACATGCGGTGTTAGTCCGAGTTCAGGATAGCCCTGCCAGTGCGGGCTGCTGATTGGAGCAATCAGGTGATGGGTGGGATTTGTTGACTTGTATGTGTGATGGGCAGCCCACAGCACAAGCACAAGCACAAGCACAGCTCACCCAACGAGAGCACAAGACAAGACACGACACGAACAATCTTCTCCCGACCGAAACTGCAAGGCGAGCATCACGAGACACAAGCTCCTGCTCCCGAGTCAGCGCTCGCAACTCTGCAGCTTCTGCCGCGCTCCGAACCGCCCCGGCCAGCAAATCACAGCTTCCACCGACTCGATCCCCGGCACCGCTTCTCCCCCTCCTTGCTTCTTGTACATATTATTCCGTCTTTTCATACGGGTAGTAGGCCTGTTTTATACCTGCATAGGCATAGGCACAGGCACAGGGCCCGCCGAGAGCCATCGCCGCTTTCTTGCCTATCCTGATCCCGGTCGCGCAGCTCAAAGAAGGCAGGGCAACTGACACTTGCGGCCGCGATCCCCGATATTGCTCTTGCGGAAAAAAAAGAGTACAAAGTAGCCTCCTGGATCTTCCGCTTAACCACTCCTGACGGATTCACGCCAACCTCTTCATCGTCTGTGGTATGTTGCCTTCTTGTCTTCCCTACTTCCCCTCTGGCTTGGTTGCCTCGTGAGGCCTTGCACGATGGAGTCGCGACGGCGTCACCACCCGTTCAAGAAGCTCATCCGCAGAATCGTCAATCTAATTGATGAACGGCCAGCAGATTCCTCGGAGCAGAAGCATTCCCAGACCTCGTCAGCGTTTAGGTACCTTTCGCTCCCCTCCCGAGCCGCCATGGCCGACACAGAAGAGGATCTCAGCTCCTTGCCGCTCCCCGACCGCTTTTCACACAAGGTACCTACCCATCTATGCTCTCTGCAACACGGCCCATCGTGACCTCTTCTTTGGCTGACCTGGAAACCCCTTGACATCTAGAACTGGAAAGTCCGTAAACAGGCCTATGAAGATGTTGCTAAACAGTTTGCCAAATCACCGGATGAGTCCGACCCTTGCTTCCGACCCTTTCTAAACGACCCGGGTTTGTGGAAATCTGCCGTCTCCGACTCCAACGTGGCCGCCCAGCAAGAAGCCATCACCTCCCTCTGCGAATTCCTCAAGTATGGCGGACGAGATGGCGCTCTACGCACGCGAGGGGTCGCAATTAGCCCCATGGTTGAAAAGTGCCTGTCTTCAACGCGACCCGCCATCAAGCAAAACTCCCTCGAAGCCATCTTGCTATATATCGAGCTGGACACGGCAGCCCCCGTTGTCGAAGAGGTGCTGCCTGGTCTTGGCAACAAGGTACCCAAGAATGTTGCGGCTACACTAAACGCCCTGACCCAGATCGTCCACAACTACGGCTGCAAGATTGTCGACCCGAAGCCTATCCTCAAAGCACTGCCCAAGGCCTTTGGTGCAGCTGATAAAAATGTACGTGCTGAGGCTACTGGACTTGCGGTGGAGCTCTACAGGTGGCTGCGAGAGGCCATGAAGCCCATGTTCTGGGGGGATCTGAAGCCCACGCAACAAACCGATCTGGAGGCGCAGTTTGAAAAGGTCAAGGCTGAGGGCAACCCGAAACAAGCGCGACTGCTGCGAAGTCAGCAGGAGGCTGCCGAGTCGGGTGGCGGCGGCGGCGATGAGGACGGAGAAGAGGGCGAAGAAGAAGAGGCAGAGGAGCCAGCCGAGATTGACGCGTTTGCCTTGGCCGAACCTGAGGATGTTTTAAAGAAATTGGCGCCCAATTTCCACGAACAGCTTGCCTCGTCCAAGTGGAAAGATCGTAAAGAGGCCGTTGAGGGACTCTATGCAATCATCAATGTCCCTCGTATCAAGGATGGCGACTTCAACGAAATCACTAGGGGCCTTGCCAAGTGCATGAAGGACGCCAACGTTGCGGTCGTTACTCAAGCGGCCCAGTGCATCGAGCTGCTGGCAAAGGGTCTGCGCCAAGCTTTCTCCAAACATCGTACCACAGTCATGCAGCCCATAATGGAACGGTTGAAGGAGAAGAAAGCTGCGGTTGCCGAGGCTCTGGGTGGTGCACTTGACGCTACCTTTGAGTCAACGTCACTGTTCGACTGTCTCGAGGACATCTTTGCTTTCCTCGGGAACAAAAATCCGCAGGTAAAGGAGGGCACCATGAAGTTTCTCATTCGTTGTCTGCGGACCACGCGCGATGTTCCAGCCAAGCCCGAGATTGCTCAAATATGTGAGGCTGGAAAGAAGCTACTTTCGGAATCGACCCCCGTCGTTGCGAGATGGTGGTGCCGAGATTCTGGGAACAATGATGAAGATCATTGGCGAACGAGCCATGACTCCGAACTTGGAAGGCTTGGACGATATTCGAAAGAACAAGATCAAGGAATTCTTCGAAGCGGCCGAAGTCAAGGCAAAGGAGAAGCCCAAGCCCGTCCCCAAGCCAGCGCCGGCCGCAGCGCCGAAGAAAGTTGTCGGGGGCAAGAAGCCTGCAGCAGGCGTCAAGAAGGCGGCGCCGGCTGCTGCAGCTGAGGCACCTCCCGCGGCGAAGCCTGCAGGAAGCAAACTGGGCCTGCCCAAGACTGGCGGACTCAAAGCTCCCCAAAAGCGAGCGGTTGGAGCTTCTGGAGCTTCATCACCGCGCCGATCGGGCCCGATTATGCCAGAAGAAGACCCTCTGCCACCAACACCACCGCCGGCAAAGGCGGCGCCCTCTCGAGGACTGACGGGCCGCTCCTTGGCCAAGCCTGCTGCAGCTCCCGCCCGGATGCCTTCGGAATCGCCGCCCCCTTCAAGCGGCCTCACTGCCATTGAGAGGGCCGAATTGGAAGAATTGCGCACCGCCAATGATCGGCTGACCCGGCATATCGATGACTTGCGTCAGGAACGCAGCAAGTTTACGTCGGAAATCCAAGAGCTGAAGAACCAGAATGCTAGCCTCATCGAAGACCACACCCGCGATGTCCTGAGCATCAAGGCCAAGGAGACCCAGCTCGTCCGTGCCCGGAGCGATGCGGAGGCAGCAGAGGGAGTCAATGATAGACTACGGCGTGAGCTGGAGCGCCTCAAGAAGGCGCTGAGCCGTGCTGAACACCTAAATGCATCGGCTGGTAAGTTACGAGTCTAATTCTTATCGCTCCTTGTGACTGATGGGTGACTGACGAATCAAATAGGCATTACATCACCAACATTCGAAGACGCTGGGATTTATCGGGATTCCATGGCTGCTCCAAGCTCACGGAATAGGATGAGCTACGCCAGCACCATGTCCGAAGAAAAGGAGAATGGCGATGCCCCTTATCCACGAAACAAGTTTAGCCCGGAGCTGCGCTATGCAGGCAGCACTGGATCATCTGGGCGTGGATCTCCTGCTCGAGGATTCCGGAATATCGCTTCGCACGACGATGGCAGCGATTCAACGCTGACATCGGCCAGAGACCGCCCCGTATCGTCACTGCCACAGTCGGGCTCCAACGGAGCCGAGAGCTGGAGGCGAGCAGCTGAGGTGACAAGTCAGTTGAAGGCCAGAATTGAACAGATGAAGGTATGGAAACAACCCGTGAATCTCATTAATGGCCCCAGTCTCTAACAGTGTGCAGGCCAAGCAAGGATTTGCCAGATCTTAGAGAAAAAGAGTGACGATTGACGAATACGATGAACAACGCATCATGTCCGAGCTTCTCTGTACGTCTAATGATTGCCTGCGATATCGGCGAAACAGGAAACAAACATGCCCTTTGGCCTCGCTTCATTGCTGGACCTTGCGGGGATCATCTTGTGTGCATTTTTAGGCGTTGGAACCCATACCCCCCCTTCCCCTTTTACGATAAAAAATTTGGTTGATAGAAGTATAATGCAGACATACTGCTTTTGGGAACTCGGGGTATACGAGAAGGGACTCTACAAGGTTGCAAGGTGGGAAGCTATGGATGAACGGATGACCTTTGTCTGGGCAGTACTCTAGCCTTTTTACTATACCAAAGCTTATTATCCAGTTGTGGTTTTTATTTTTTTAATTTATGACCATCTTGTTTCTTTCTGCTCCAGCTTGTGGGTGTGTGTGGATGCGGTGAAGGTGCTTTTGAACGGATACATTGCTTGGCTAATTAATGGTTGTTATGATGAGGCTAATGGAATACTAATACATAAAGGTCGGTGTGGGTTGCTCTTCCAGGGCTATTTATCTTGCTTGCTGTCGTTGCCGCCCTTGTTTGATTCACTGTCCTGGTCAGCCTTTTCTTGATTTTGATCAGATTCGCCATCTTTGGAGTCGTCGGTGTCCTTGGACTTGTTGCCACCCTTGGGTTTGTCGCTATCTTTGGACTTGCCACTGTCTTTAGACTTGCCACTGTCTTTAGACTTGTCGTCATCTTTAGACTTGTCATCGCCTTTAGATTTGTCCTTTTAGCCATCCTGAGAGTCGTCCTCTTCGTCCCCCTTTTCCTTGGCCGAACCCTCATCGTTGTCGTCTTGCTTCTCATCCTTCTTCTTGTCCTTGCCCTTCATCTCGTCCTGAGACTTCCTCTTCTCTGCCTGTCCCTCTTCTCTCGCCTTCTTGGCCTTTTCCTTTCTGATTCTATCCTTTTCCTCCTTCTCCAACTTTGCCCAGTCCATATGCTTATCCGCAATACCGGCCTCCTCGACTCTGGACCGCAAGCTCTTCTTGTTAAGCGCAGCCCGCTGAGAGATCTCGGCGCGGCCGACGAGAGATATGAAGATGGCGAGCCCGACCATGGCGGTCAGGAGGAATCGGTACTTTGCGTACCACGGCGGCGCCCAGCCTTTTCGCGTGGCGCGGGAGTCGGCGTAGTAGAGCGCGACAAAGGCGCCGAACTGGGTTGTTAGGGCGTACTCGAGAGGCATGAGGACCGTGGGCCAGGCGATGATGGAGGCGGCGAGACCGGTTCCGTAGCGGAACCGAGTGCGGTCGTGCTGTGGCTTCTTCTCTGCATATTCGAGGCCCTAACTAACGGTTAGAAATTCCATATCATCACTGCAAGGTAAAGTGTCATACCCAATGGATGGCGCCGAGGAACGAGATGATGACGGCGCCGTATCCGAGCTGCAGTGGCTCGATGAGGTCCAGGAGATACTGAGCTGTTTCATGCTCCATAAAGATCATATTGTAGAAACGATTGCCAGAAGGAATATCGGTGTTGAGATTCAAGGCCAAGAAGACGGTAGACACAGAGGTAGCAAGGTAAGGCAGTGTGCCTGCTAGACCGAGGATGTGAGATTCGCGAGGGACTGTGTCCAGGCGAAACGTATCCTTGACAACATCCTATGATGGCTTTAAGTTAGCTCAATGCTCTTCAAAGTGTAAAATCATCATCAATTGCGTACAATGTCATGCTTGAGACTTGAGTGGACACCCGGAGGCTCTCTCGTGGCTCCTTCACTGGACTCTAATACGGTTCGGACGCTGCTGGTGGAGGAAACGCCTTCAGGATTTGGTTCGAGCTTCTGGTGAGCAAGCCTGTCGCGCTCTTCATCGGCCGATGGGGGTTTTGGGGGTTGACTGGAGGAGCTGGCGAAGCGAATTGCTGCTCTTCTCGCATCTAATCGGTAGAGTGGCTGTCGTGTTATTGATGGCTGCGATCTGGAACCGGCGAGGCTCGCAGCTACGTGTAGTGTCCTCCCCGAGGCTCGAAGAAACGGCAAGGATCTGAACATGATGTTGATTGCTTGGAGACTTTAATAAAGCTATACGGAGTAGAAAGACGAGTATTGAATGGGTGAGTTGGCGAAGGATGAACTACATTCCAGGGACAGATGCGTCGGCAAGAGCTGAGCTTAATGGGGTACATGTAACAGCAGTTTCTGTGGACTTTTTGCATCACATTGCAAGAGTTGATCGGACATTGCGACCTGTATGAAAATCACGATGGAATAATCAAGTACATATCGATGCCAATAATGGATCTGATCAGCGGAAGACGGAGGTGGTGATGCTATGATGACATTATTGGGAGGTCTGGAGTGAGACAAAAGGGTCGTGACGTAATGGCCACGCGCATTGGGGTATGACAACGGGAAGCGGGAGAGGCTGCAAAGGTTTTTGGTGAATGGCCATGGTTTCATTTGGGGGTTTATAGTTGATTGAATGGATTAGAGGGATCGTTTGTGGCGGCGTTTGTTGGCTAGCATTAGCACATTCAATTGTTCATGGTGGTGGGTGCTGATGATGGGTGACGATGTTGGATGGATTTATTGTGCTGCTGCCAACTCGACCTGACTGTGCTGGGATTATCTCGAGTGGAAGATGGACCAAGATGGACGATACAGTTTGTACCGTTACTATTATTGATATTAATTGATTTAAAAAACATCGTTTCTTCTATCGACATTATCTGGATAAAGAGATGGAAACAGCTACACATCGTGATGCGGACATTGGTTGTAACCCCGGATTCCAGCTCTTGGCCAAAACAGGAAATACGCCACTAACACAAAAGAAACAAAACAAGTACCTTGTTAGTACTTGAGCTTCTGCATCTACCAGGTACCAGATGCTGCACACTTTCGCTTCCAGGTACCAGCAAACACCATGCCAACCATCAGCACTAATGTGTACACTTTGTCCATTCTGTCCTCGAACATGTCCACGTCAAAAAGATGCACCGAATGGAAGCCCCTGGACGGCAATTGGCCTGAGCTGCCATGGTGGGGGCAGTCCTTACGTCATCCCCCTCCGTCATTGAGCCTGGCCAGGCACTGCACGAAAAGCTCCGGAGAGGGTGCCACTATATTTGCAGGGGGCTTTGGTGGCTCGCAGCGCCTGTTTGCAGGTGCCTTGCAGTGCGGTAGCGACCCGAGGCCTGCTGAAGAGCTGCACTAACAGTTGGACAGCTGGTCTATGTTGTCGTGATAAATCCTCCACTGCCTTGGGTCCATGTTTACCAGTCTCTCTCTTTGTCAGGCCTGCGACATCACCACTCAAACTCAACATCCTCGGAATTGATTGACCCTAGAGCCACAGCACGGCCGGGACACTTCACCACCTGTTCCCCCGCTCGGATTGCCCTCAGCTACCCTCGACAGACTCATTCTTTGCATTGTCTTGCCCCTCAGCCAGGTCAGGCCGCGACGCATCAAACGCACTCCGCACTGCATGAAATCCCCAGCCGCGCCCAATCTCCCCACTTCGAACCGCATTTTCGCAGCGTGCAATCTCGTCTCTTCTTCTTCGAATTGCTCTCGCTAGTCTCGTCTCGTCTCGTCTCGTCTCTCCCAAGACGTAGCCTGACAACCGCTGGGAAGAGAGCTGATTGCGAACCTCGACCGGCGAGCACTCGCTGTGCACAGCCCGCATCCCCCAATGTCCTTCCTATAGAATAGACCTTTGACCGACAACTCTCTCCGACCCTCGCTGTCCCGGCCCGGGTTACGGCACCACCGTCGCCGACATGTTGGAAGGACTCGTCGCCGGCTTGCTCAACCGCTTCCTGGGCATGTACGTCAAGAACTTCGACCCTACGCAGCTCAAGGTTGGCATCTGGTCCGGCGACGTCAAGCTCCGCAACCTGGAGCTCCGTCGAGAAGCTCTCGACCAGCTCAAGCTGCCCATCAACGTCATCGAGGGCCACCTTGGCGAGCTCACCCTCTACATCCCCTGGTCCAATATCCGCGGCGCTCCCGTCAAGGTCTTTATCGAAGATGTCTACCTGCTCGCGAGTCCCAAGGAAGAGGCCGAATATGACGAAGACGAGGAGCAGCGCAGGAAACACAGGCTCAAGATGGAGAAGCTTGAGAGCGCCGAGCTGCTCAAGGAGCGGAACAAGGCTGGCATGAGCCAGGAAGAGCAGAAGAAGAACCAGAGCTTTGCCCAGAGCCTGGCGACCAAGATCACCGACAACCTGCAGATCACGGTCAAGAACATCCACATTCGCTACGAAGACTCCATATCCGCCCCAGGCCATCCGTTTGCCCTTGGCTTCACTCTCGAGGAGTTTAGCGCCGTCAGTGCCGATGGCCAGTGGACGCCATCCTTCATCCAGCAGTCGTCTACGACTACACACAAGCTCGCCACGTTGGGCTCCCTGGCGGTATACTGGAACACGGACTCGGACCTCTTCAGCAGTGGCCGCCAAACCACCAGTGACGCCCAAGGGAAAATGACACATAGTGAAATGGTCGACAAGTTTAAGGGCATGCTGGCAAAGATTCACGACCCCGACTCGAGCAATCAATTCATCCTGAAGCCCGTCAGTGGGCAGGCAAAAATCGAGCTGGACAAGTCCGGTGCCATTGAGGTGCCCAAGTTCAAGGCCACTCTCTTGTTTGACGAGATCGGTGTCGTTCTAGATGACGACCAGTATCGTGATGCCCTGATGATGGTAGACCTCTTCCATTACTTCATCCGCCACCAAGAATACAAAGCGCTCAAACCAAAGGGCGTTAGTCCAAAGGAGGATCCGAGAGCCTGGCTGTTGTTTGCAGGGAATGCCATCTTGGGTAAGATCCATGACAAGAATCGCAAGTGGTCGTGGGGCTACTTTAAAGAGCGTCGTGATGACCGCAGGCGGTATATCGACCTCTTCAAGAAGAAGAAACAGGGCTTGCAGCTCGAAGCCAATGAGTCTAGCGACCTTGACAAGCTTGAATTCAAGCTCAGCTACGAGGACCTTCGGTTCTGGAGATCGCTGGCTCGAAACCAACTGAAAAAGGAGAATGCCGCAGCCCTAAGCAGGCAGCCTCAGCAGCCTCAGCAGCAGGGCTGGGTTGCTTGGATGTGGGGTTCCAAGCCAACGGGCACCATTGAGCAGAATGAAGAGAACACACAAATGACAGAAGAGCAGAGGAAGGAGCTCTATGACATGATTGACTGGGACGAAAAGGCTGCGCTCGCTGAATCTGTCGATGTTCCCCGGGAAGCCGTCAACATGTGCATTGAGGCGGCGCTCAGCACCGGCAGCTTCACGCTCAAGAAGAGCCCCCATCACAACACCATGGATCTCCTTAGCTTACACTTTGACTTATTCAAAGCCAAGGCACTACAGAGAAAGGACTCTGTACTGGCTAGCATCAGTCTTGGTGGTCTGCGAGTCAATGATGGTACGACGCCCGACAGTCTCTATCCAGAGATTGTTCGCGTAAAGGATGCCCAGAAGCGCAAGCCAATCTCCCTCGAGGAGCTGGAAACGACGGAGGAGGAGCCTTTTTTCGAGTTCGAGATTGAGCAGAACCCTCTTGAGCGAGAAGGCGACATTGCCGTCGTGGGCAAGCTGAAGCCCCTCGAAGTTGTTTGGAACCCCAACTTTGTTGTGGGCATCGTTGACTTTTTCCGGCCTCCCGAGAGGCACATGGAATCGATTGCGGCCCTGATGGAGACCGCAGGGGCCACCGTGGAGGGCATCCGGGAGCAGACACGAGTAGGCTTGGAGTTTGCGCTGGAAGAGCACAAAACGATCAACGCCGAGCTCGACCTGCAAGCACCGCTGATTATCATTCCCGTCAGCATCACCACTGAGCATTCTACTTGTCTCGTTGTCGATGCTGGTCACATGCATGTGAACAGCCAGTTGGTCGATCAAGAGACCTTGGCAGAGATCCAGTCCAAACAGCGCCAGTCTTACAATGAAGAAGACTTTAAACGCCTTGAATCGGCCATGTACGACAGGTTCATCGTCAAGTTTACCTCGACCCAAGTCCTCATTGGGCCTTCCATTGAAGAAACCAAGGCTCAGCTCACCAGCAAACCTGGCGATCGCGGCTCGCAGCTACATGTAGTAGAGGAGATCAATGTCGATTTCGTGGTGGAAATGTCCATCCTGCCCAAAGCACCCAATCTAACAAAGCTAAAAGTCTCTGGCCATTTGCCAATGCTGCATGCCACTGTATCCGATGCCAAGTACAAGAACTTGATGCAGATTATCGATGTTGCCATTCCGAGATTCAGCGCCGAGGCGGAGCAAAAGGCAGCGCAATCTGCCGCGACTGCTCAAGCAAGGCCTTCTTCACGTCATTCTTCACGCCCACGACTAGCCAGCAATGCCTCCAGCCGATCGGGGCTCAGGTCGATGCGTGACCGCCGACAATCTGCATTCCCATTCCTCCAGTCTTCTACCGCCGTCATCTTGGAGGACATTGATGATGACGATGACGATTTCGAGGATGCTGAAGACGGAACTCACGGCGAGCAGTTTAGAATGCAACAGCGGAGCTTCGAATTCAACTTTAAAGTAGACACCCTAAAGGGCTCGCTTTATCGAAGCGATCCGAGCCGGGCAAAGCAAGATGTCCTCCTGGTGGAGCTAGTAGCAGAACGCTTTGATCTATCCTTTTATACTCGACCCTACGACATGGCGGCCGAAGTTTCCCTTGGGTCAGTAACTATGGACGACTTTGTGGACAATCCGCCTGCCGAATTCAAGTCGATTGTGTCTTCTGGAGACCGAGAGGACCTCCAAGCTGGACGAAGCCTTGTTCATGTCAAGTTTGTCAGGGTCAATCGCCAGTCACCCGAGTTCATGCCCGTGTACGAAGGTGTTGAAACCAACATCACCACCACTATATCAACCATCAACCTGGTTGTTACTCGCAAGACGCTTCTCACCTTGTTGGACTTTATTCTTGTGACTTTTACAAGTAATAATGCCGAGGAGCAGATGGGCCAATCTGGCCCCCCTCTGATTGACAATGCTGCTGAAGATGATGTAGCAGTTGAGAGTGTGGTGGTGCAGGAGCCCAAGCAAAATACGAATGCAACTAGCTCTATCCGCGTCAAGATTGAGCTGAAGAGTATTCGGCTTATTCTGAACAATGATGGCATCAAACTGGCAACCCTTTCTTTCAACCAGGGTGATGCTGGCATCTTCCTTCGGGGCCAGACGATGCGAATCTCGGCCAAGCTTGGTGACCTCTCTCTCATCGACGATGTCAACTTGGGCGTTTCAGAGGATTCTCACCTCCGGAAGCTCGTAACCATCCAAGGAGACGACCTTGCCGACTTCCGCTACGAGACTTTTGACCCTGAAAATCCCCAAGCGTACCCGGGATACGATAGTTCAATATTCCTTCGTGCGGGATCTGTCAAGGTCAACTTTGTAGAGGAACCGTTCCGCAAAATCATTGATTTCTTAGTCAAGTTTGGAAAGATGCAGGCACTGTACAATGCCGCCCGCCAGGTTGCTTTGAACAGAGCCAACCAGATTCAGCAGAGCCCCAGCAAGATCAAGTTTGATGTTGTGGTCAATACACCCATCGTCGTCTTCCCGCGGGCCGTAATCCCAGGCCGTCCCCAGCGTGATCTCATCACAGCCTACCTTGGAGAAATCTATGCACAGAACAAGTTTGTTCCTCTCGACGATAGCCACAGTGCGACCGTTGCGATGAAGATCTCCGCGGGCATCAGAAACATTCGTCTCACTTCGGATTTCCATTATGCCGACAAGAAGTCTGAGGAGTTGGAGATGATTGACCACGTCGACCTTGGATTCAACATCACTCATGCCGAGCATGTTGAGGGTGTGAAGAGACCGGAGACCGAGATAGAAGGAACCGTGTCCGATATCAAGCTTCAGTTGACTCAACACCAACTGAAATTCTTAATGGAGATTTCGAGATCCGTCCCGGCTGCCTTTAGTGGAGATGGCGATGCTAATGCGGAGGCCGAACGCCTTGTTGATGACCAAACCTTGGAGCGCGCTAAAGGCTCGCCTTCCGATGACCAGTCCAAAGGCAATGAGCAGCCGTTGATTAGTCTTGGCCCCGAGCTAGGTTCGCTCTCCAACACGTGGACCAAGCTGGATTTTGTGTTCAATGTGAATACGGTCGGACTTGAGGTCATCATGGCCCCAGAAGAGGGCCCTGTTAATGATGTGGCCGCCTGCAGTCTTTCTCGCTTCTCCTTGGACAACACACATGTCAAGACGAGAATGATGTCTGATGGCTCGATAGAAGCCGAGGTCCTGGTTCGCTCTTTCACAATTTACGACACTCGTCCTAGAGATACGAACAAGTACCGCCGAATCATGACGTCTTCTAATAAAGAAGCGCAGCAATTGATGGCCAGTGTGACAATGTCTGGTGGAACAGAACGCAGTGTCATTGCAATGGCCACTATTGATAGCCCTCGTGTCATTTTTGCTCTCGACTATCTCTTCGCCATTCAAAAGTTTGCCACTGAAGGATTGACAATGGAGGAACCAAGTCCAATTGATACCGAAAGCATGCTGAGTTCTCCCGAGGAATCAGACACGGAATCAACGCAAGTGTCGTATTCGCAGCGACCGTCTATAAGTTCTCCCCGGCCTAGCATCTCCGCAGCAGAAGCCTCTCTAGAGACACAACCAAAGGCTCAAACTTCAATGGACATCTCTTTCCGAGTAAATCTCGTGGATGCTCAAGTCATCTTGATCGCCAATCCGCTGAGCTCAAGCTCAGAAGCAATTGTCCTCGGAATCCGTCAGGTTCTTTTGTCACAACAACACGCTCTTACGTTTCAAATTTCACAGATTGGCATGTTTTTGTGCCGGATGGATAAGTTTGAGACGTCTCGCTTGAGAATCATTGACGATTTCTCGATACAAATGAGCATGAATAATCCACAGCCCAACTCCACAGACATCAATATTGAGATTGAGCCACTTATCCTGAGGCTTTCCCTAAGAGACATTTTACTCGCTCTCCAGATTATCGGAAGAGCTGGAGAATTATCCGGAACAGATTCCAAGGGACCAAAGGAGTCAGCCGCTGATCAAAAGGCGAAGCAGTTGAGATCAAAGACGAGGCACAGAGCGTCCAGTGGGCGTGGCGGCGCCTCGACAACGGCCAAGAGTAGTCATGCGGGTAGAACAACTACTACTTCAGCAACTTCGAGGGCCGTCACTTATGCTGAGAGATACTCCGCGCCTCCAAAGAATGAAAACATGTCTGCCACTGTAGATGGCGTCCGAATCGTGCTGATCGGTGACCTACACGAACTTCCAATCCTTGATATTGGAATTCAGAACTTTACAGCCATCGCCGAAAACTGGTCGTCGAATTTGAAGGCTGAAGCGGCTATTGATATGTACTCCAACGTGTACAATTTCTCAAAGTCGAGCTGGGAGCCTCTTTTGGAGCCATGGCAGGTTGGCCTTGGAGTAGCCAAGGATCCAGTCACTAGCTTCCTCTCTGTTGATGTGGTATCGAAAAAGACGTTTGATATTACAATCACAACTGCAACAATTGCATTGGCCTCCAAGTCCTTCGACTTCTTGACGGCTGCTGAAAATGTTCTCGAGAAGCCTCGAGGCGTCGAAGCCCCGTACCGAATCAGAAACTATACGGGCTTTAATGCCATTATTCATTCCAAGAGTCCTACTAGCTCTGAGCCAATCACGCTGCAGCTTGAAGACGGGCAAGAAGCTCCATGGAGCTTTGAGCAATGGGAGAAGATGCGTGAGACGATCCTCGCCGACTCGCAGCCAAACGACGTAGGCATCCAGCTCGAGGCGAGTGGGTTTGATCCAATTAAGAATGTCCGCTTGAATCGTGAGGGCGAGTTTTTGTACAGTCTTCGCCCCAAAACCGACAACATCTTGCACAAGCTCTGTGTGGAAGTGAGTTTAGGGGCTGACAATGTCAAATATGTCACTCTTCGTTCTCCACTCGTTGTTGAGAATGCCACCCAGATTCCCGTGGAACTCGGTATCTATGATGCCAAGGAGGGTCATTTGCTCAAGATTGAAAAGATTGCCCCCGGTGACTCTCGACCCGCACCCGTTGGAGCTGTGTATGAAAAGAGGGTGCTCGTGAGACCAGACAGCGGGTTTGGCTATCAGTGGAGCGCAGAGCAGCTTTGGTGGAAAGACTTGTTGAAGCGCCCAACTAGGCAGATTGTCTGCAAGGGAGACAGTGGTGATCCTTTTTACTTCCAGGCGCATGCGTCGTTTGATAACTCCAGTCCCATCACCAGGTAAGAGCGCGCTTCCTTGTACTCCTACGTATCATCATCTCTTATTTCGACGCTGACTGGATTTCACTCCTTTTTAGATCCTATCCGTACATGAAGATTAAGCTGTCTGCGCCCGTCACGCTGGAGAATCTTCTTCCGTACGATTTCAAGTACAGAATTTACGACAAGAACACTAAGAAGGACTGGTCGAACTTCCTTCGGAAGGGCGGTGTCAGCCCTGTTCATGTGGTTGAGCTTTCTCATCTACTCTTGCTCAATGTTGACATGCAGGATACTGTCTTCAAACCAAGCGATTTTGCTATCATCAACTCTGGCACAAACGAAGATTTCCGCAGAGAATCTCGCATCGTAGTCAAGGATGACCAAGGCCTTTCCCTCAACCTTAGTCTTCACTACCACAAGATTCCCAACAGCGGCGGCGCCTTCAAGGTCACGGTCTACAGCCCGTACGTCATCCTCAATAAGACGGGGTTGGATCTTACGGTCAGGGCCAAGAGCTTCCTGCAGCAGGCGAAGTCGGCGGCTGGCCAGTTCCCCCTCATAAACACCTCCGATCATGACCGACCCAAGGCGTTGCCATTCATGTTCTCATTTGGAAACGATGACACTCGCAACCGAGCATTGCTCAAGGTGGCAGATTCCGAATGGAGCAAGCCTCAGAGTTTTGATGCCATTGGTAGCACATCTGAGGTCATTCTCAACTCTGGGTCTAACAGAAACAAGGAGATCCACCTGGGTATCACCATCCAATCCGGAGAAGGAAAGTATAAGATGACGAAGGTCGTTACGCTTGCTCCGCGCTTTGTGCTCAAGAACAAGTTGGATGAGGAGATTCTGATACGGGAGTCCAGCTCGTCGGGTTACATGACGCTGGGTCCCGGAGCGCTACAGCCACTTCACTTTATGCAGAACTCTACGGTCAAGCAGCTGTGCCTTTGCTTCCCCGGAATGAACAACCAGTGGACCTCGCCCTTTAATATTGCAGATATCGGAACGACGCACGTCAAGATTGCCAAGGCAGGTCAGCGTCAACGCCTTATTCGCGTGGAGATTCTCGTAGAGGACTCCACCATTTTCTTGCACTTCAGCATCGAAACCAAGAACTGGCCTTTCTCAATGCGCAATGAGAGCGACACTGAGTTTACTTTCTACCAAGCAAATCCCACTGTTGAAGAGGACGATGTAGAGGACCGAAGCGGTTGGAAGCCCATCCGATATCGCCTGCCACCTAGGAGTATCATGCCGTACGCATGGGATTTCCCAGCAGCTAAGTTCCGCGAGGTGGTCATTTCTACGGCCGGCAGGGAGCGGCACGTCAAACTAGCGGAGATTGGTAACCAGTTCCCCTATGAAGTTTACAAGCCCCAATGGCACGCAAAAGATTATTGATATCAATGTTGCTGCGGACGGCCCTACACAGACTCTCATTCTGAGCAACTTCCGACCCAGCCAGAGTCTGTACAGGCAGAAAACTCTGTCCAGGACAAACACTGGACCGGAGGCTTTTGAGGTCAAGTCTCAAGATACTGATGCGACATTCGTGGCCCAGCTCAAGTTGTCTGGTGTTGGCATTTCATTCATCAACGCTCAACTGAAAGAGCTCGCCTACGTTACATTCCGAGATGTCCAATTTCGCATAACTGATTCGCCCGTGGTTCAAACGGTGTCGCTGGCCATCAAATGGATGCAAATTGACAACCAACTCTATGGTGGGCTGTTCCCCATGGTCCTATATCCAAGCGTGGTGCCGCAGAAGGCGCAAGAAATCGAAGCTCACCCGTCACTACATGCCATGGTTAGTCGGGTGAAGGATGATTCTTACGGTGTGCTGTACATCAAATATGCCAGCATCCTCCTGCAGCAGATGACGATTGATCTGGATGAAGATTTCGTATTTGCCCTTTTGGACTTTTCGAATGTTCCCGGCGCAAGCTGGAGCTCAGAGGTGGAAGAGGGCCAACTCTGTGACGAAGATTTGGATATCCCAGAGCCATCTCAGCGGGATTCTGGCCAAGACATTTATTTTGAAGTCCTCAACATCCAACCGATGCAGGTGGACCTCAGCTTCATGAGGACGGAGCGCATCAACGCGGAGGATAAAACCTCGTCCCACAACCCCCTCATGTTCTTTTTGAATGTGATGACGATGGCCATTGGCAATATCAACGACGCACCGGTGCGGTTCAACGCGCTCCTTTTAGAGAATGTCCGAGTGTCCACGCAGATCCTGATCCAGAACATCACCAACCACTATAGCCAAGAGGTCATGTACCAGATCCACAAGATTTTGGGTTCTGCAGATTTCCTCGGCAATCCCGTGGGCTTGTTCAACAACATCTCATCCGGAGTCAACGACATCTTTTACGAGCCGTACCAGGGCCTCATCCTTTCGGATCGTCCCGAAGAATTCGGCATGGGTATCGCAAAGGGTGCGGCATCATTCGCCAAGAAGACCGTTTTTGGATTCTCCGATAGCTTCTCCAAATTTACCGGAAGTCTGAGCAAGGGCCTTGCCGCAGCGTCCATGGATAAGCAGTTCCAGGATCGGCGACGGATTACCAGGGCGAGGAACCGTCCAAAGCACGCATTGTACGGCGTGACGGCTGGAGCCAACAGCCTCTTTACGAGTGTTGCATCTGGAGTTGGTGGTTTGGCGCTCAAGCCTCTAGAAGGTGCCGAACAGGAGGGCGCTTTGGGCTTCTTCAAGGGTGTCGGCAAGGGTGTTTTGGGACTGGCCACCAAACCGGCAGTGGGCATTCTTGACATGGCTAGCAATGTCAGTGAGGGCATCCGCAATACCACGACAGTATTTGACGGAGCCGAGCTGGAGCGCACTCGATACCCACGCTTCATCCCCAACGACGGAATTGTGCGGCCTTTTAACCCGCGAGAGGCACTCGGACAGTACTGGCTGAAGCAAGTGGACAATGGGCGATACTTTGACGAGCAGTACATTGGCCACCTCGAGCTGCCCAAGGAGGACATGGTTGTCATGGTCACGTTTGCACGCATCCTCTTGATTCGATCACGGCGACTGACTAGCGAGTGGGACGTGCCGCTGAAGGACGTCCAGACGATTGCAAAGGAGCGCACGGGAATCAGTCTGTCACTGAGAGACGGGGCCAATGGGCCGTTTATCCCCGTGGGAGGTGGGAGCGAGAGGGGGTTCCTGTACAAGATGCTTGGCGTGGCCGTGGAGGAGTTTAACAGGAGATTCAGGGGAGGCGAGCGATGATGGGGATTGGATTGGTTGAATTTCGTGCATGTTGTTAGTATTCTTATCATGGTATTGTTATGGGAGATTCTTGAGGAGGGTGAAAAAAAAATTGGGATTAGAAGCATGACTTGAATGAATGATTGTATGACCAAGAAACATTGTTTAATGCAAGAGACTTTTTTTGTTTTTATTTGAAGTTTGAGATGTATATGATTTGAATGTGCTGTGATGATGTTTCATGCTTCTTGGGGGCTTTTGATGGATTGCTTAATTGTAAGTTTTGGGAGTTGACTCGTTTAGTGAGCAGACTCCTGAAGGGATTTGACACGGCTGGGCGTGTTACATGGCATTACTTTATTGATTGCATTTGGCATTCATCTATGAAGTGGCAACATGGACACGAACGTGGTTTCTTGATGCCATATATATGAGAAACGAGAATGTAAATGCCGGGTAAGTGTCAAGTGTTGTGCGTAGTTGCGAACCTGTTTTGAGAATTCTGATCATAGATTGCAAAGGGTTTGGATATTGGTGATATGTTTACTCCGGAATGTTCTCTACGTCGGCTTTATTCTCCTATTTCAAGATGATATGGTGTTTACCTGGTACATCATATAGATGGATGGCCTATTCAGTGCTCGTAAGGCCTGACTTCACAGTGAGATGCCTACGTTCAACATAACGCATATCTCATATCGTGATCCAAGAGATGTACGAAATATGGGCAGTAGGAGAGAAACTTGCCTAGGGGACTTCTTTTGTGAACTACGCGGAGGCTGAACTGAAGCTGGACTTCCCAGGAGTTTTCAGGAGAGCTGACCAAGTTCAATAGTTGAAACCCAAAGACGGCATCCGTGACAACTGCCAAATCGCTTCACCTTGCCAAGCTGCCGAGGCATCCGACTGTGCTCCGTCCAATCTCATCCATCCACCGCGGCTGAACAATCTGATTCCAAAGGACGGTTGCTTGTCTGTGCATGGCCGTGTTCGGAACTCCGGCCGACGACGACAGCTCGTTTTCGGGCGGATCCGATGGGAGGAGATAAGGCAGATTGCGCAGCCCGTAGCGTTCTCGGATGGTCTTGTCTTTTGGGGACTGGAATAATCTGATAGTCTGATAGATAGTCTTTGGGAAAGAGAAAGCAGACTCCATTATGATAGCGGACGTCCTTGGCATGCGTTTGCTGTGTTGGATGAGGGCCGTCGATCTGGGCTAGATGAATGGCGTTATTGCAAGGGGGGTGGGGGGATTGAAGGATGGGACGCGGCATTGAATCTGGGATTGCTGGACGCCAAGCGCCTGAAGCGCATGTTTGTGTCTGCCCGCATGCATGATGGTGATTGTGACGGCGATGGGATGTTTGATAGTGGTGATGATAAGGGAGGGGCGTCTACTACATGATGCAGCTAGTGAGAAACGATGGCATCCATCACGCTGGCGCCCCATGTTTCCCCAGTTCCCCGTACTCGAAGATCCGACACAATGGTTTGAATGGTCTGGGGGAGAGAGAGCCGTGACATCGGGAGCCGCCGATGGGGCCTGGCGATGCCTGCGGGGGTGGAGGAGGCCGGACGGAGGAGGCCGAAAGGCACAAGGCTAGACACACACACAGAGAGAGAGGTCTGGAGAGCCATCGCGCCTCGGTCGAGACGGGCTGCACAAAGCCCGGATTGGAACCACGCCCCCCCTTTCCTCCCATTGATTGCTCCCCCATCCATGGTGCTAGTCATGGCGCATGTTTAATTCCATGCCAATCTTCCCCCTGGGGAAAACACGAATGCCAACTTTGGGGAAGTTGGCGATGGAGTTTGTAGGTAATCATTAGCAAATACCGGGAGCGCGGCTGAAATCGGTCACGTAATGTATTGGGCCGCGGAGCTGACTTTGCTCTATCCGGCTTGAATCTCCTGTGGATTTGACAAGACTACAGCAAGCTTCCATGGGCTAGGAGAGTCCTTGCCCGGAACAGGCTCAGTCATGGCGAAATAAGGAGTAGCAAATCTTGAAAGCAAAGCGGTCCGAGGCTCCAAGAAGGGCATTTTGTGTTACGGAATAGCGTTCCGCAAACCACAAAAAATAGTCTCCGGGTGGCTTGCCACGAGGCAAAGGCGTATTAGGGCGTGGAGCCTCGTCGCCGTAGAGTAGGAGTTTGCCTGACCGTCGAGCTGGGGAAGAGAAACTCTGGGGCTGACGGTGAAGGGCAAACGAAATTGTGGGATTTTCATTCGAGAAATGAAAGGCGCAAGTGGAGAAGCCTGCTTCAAGGCAGAGACAATGAATGTCACCTGGGTTACGGAGTAGAGTCGTGCAGTGGAATTTGAGGCATGGGCAAATGCGGTTTGAAGCGGGCTATGAGGCGCAATCTCGTACGAGGACCACGAAAGAAATCTCTGCTTTGCTCTGTTTCGTCTTGGCGGAGGACATGTTTGTTCCCATGTGATGAAGCCCTAAGTCGATGCGCACAGCACAGTGAGATGCAAGAATTCCCGTTATTTTCTTTGGCGACTCGAGTGGTGTGCCGATCAGGCCAGGCGCAGATGCATCTCGCTCGCCACGCCTCACTGCAACCTTACAGTAGTCCAACATTGTCCAACATGTCGGACATGTTTGCTTGTACGAGAGCTCTCTCTCTGTGTGTGTGCCCATTACATACAGTGCTGCGTGTGTGTGGAGAATCCCGACTGGATGCTGGGATTGGCAGAACGCCGGTCCGTTTGGAAATCTTGGTGGTCGCGTGTCTGGTTGAATATCCCAGCATCGTCCCACAGTAATGCGGGCTGCCGGTACGAAAGAAGCACCGCAAACATGAGGGCGTGCATAGTGAAGATGTCAGTGCCGGCCTATGGATTGGATTGGATTGGATTGGATTGGCGGTACTCCGTAGTTTCGTATAGTAATGCTCTTCTCAAGAGCAGTAGAGCAGCTCGGCTCCCGGACCGAAATGTGCGTTGCCATCCATTTGCCTGGGAGGCCCAGCGTCGTACTGCTCCAGTGTGCCGATTCCCCCAGAGATGAGATGCGTGGCTTCGGGGCAACAGACGTCCCATTTTCCCATCTGAAGCCCTCCCGAGTCATACAGCACTGTAGACGCGATGGAGACACCAATTGCAAGACTGAATTGACACGCCACGCAAACAGGTAGCCCGGCTGCCATGGGCAAGACGAGACTAAACAACGCCACTCCAACCCAAAAGAATTGATTCTTTGGTTTTATGATCCGAAAGCTGCCTCCGTTGTCGAGTCGCCGGGGCTGGCCGATTTTAGCAGTTGGGAGCTAAAGCAAGCCATGCTTATTCCACGGCAGTAGTGTGTCAATACGGCTAGCGGCCCTGCTGTGCTTGCTCGCATTTGGCCATTGCGCGTAGAAAGGTTAGGGTTGGCGATGCTCCGTGTGAGAGAAGTTGAACGGGGGATTGATTCCCTCTGATTAGCAGCTGGATCCCGGAAGTCGAGACGACACGACACGAGACCCCCGGGGAAAAAAAGCAGCTGGGAGATAGCACTAGGCCGGGGTGTACTATCGCGCCTCTTGTACGTAATTTGCTGGTCGAACATCTTCGTTGGATGCCTTTGCTTCAGCTCGCGCGTGCGTGGTTGAGCTAGGGGGCTCAGTTGCAGACGGATAGATACGATGCTGGCAAAGGTTCCTTTTGCAGCTACGCGAGCCGAGCCTTATCAGACGCAGCTAGGCAGGCCATCCATGTGAGAAAGTCGCCTTGGTGGTTGCTTGGCACTGCATCACGGCCTTGCTTCTTATCAGCTCGTCAGCTCTGCCACCCTCTTCTCACCTTGCCACTAACAGAGCCCAGGCCGAGACGCCTCTTTGGCTGGACGGGAGGCTCTCGGTGGCTGTTTCTGCGAACCTTCCACAAAGGGCAACGAGTCTCAAAGACGCTAGGATCTTGTTGATTAGGGATCCTCTCCTCCCTGCTCACCAGCTCGCCTCGTGTCGCTCACGGGAATCCATCCTTATCTCGCCGGGGCAGAAGCTGACGAGGCGATATCGCGTGCATAAGCCGGTCGTACAGTACAGCAAGGCAAGTCGTCCAACAGCCGCGTCTGTCTGCTGAGTCGAAGCCATTGATGACATGACAGATTAGCGGACCGTTTCTGGAGCGGAGAAGATGGGCCCAGATGTGGCCTGGACTGGAATGGGGCCGGCGAGAGGCCATCCAACCATCATCCTCCACTCCGAATTGGCCAGACACAGTTGAGACTTATCGGAGGGAGCGCCACTGATAAAGACACCGATAATTTTTGATTTTTTTCCCTTCCTTTTTCGCCTCCCGTGATAGTAGAGATACAAGCATCTAGCATCTTTGGAGACTGTGGCTCGCGATGCTTCGATGGCGTCTCGTATCGAGCAGAAGAGAGGATCTGATGGCTTCGATCTGAACAGGCAGGCAAATGGTCTAGAACTTGCTTCAGTGGAAAGTCAGTCAATGCCAGCAATCTGGCTTCAAGTTGCTGTTGCTTTTCTTCTCCTCGTTGGCGATTGGTGGCGCTTGGTTGACCGATCGACCCCTTTGCTCCCCCTAAACTTTGGTTTTTTTTCCTTCTCGAATATTGTTAGTGTGCGAGGCTTCGGTGACGGGTCTAGCAACCAGTGGCCCTTGGCGGATCGGCAGAATCAGAAGTACCTTTGGCCGCTGAAAAAAAAGGTTCCGGCAGTGGTGCTCAGTGAGGATTGGGCGATGCGCGCACGGTGCACCGGCCGTCTCGACAGCCCGCGTTTGCTGAAGATTGCGCGGGGGAACTTGTGGGCACAGGCCACGGTGGCTGCGGGCGGCATGTACCGGATGGCTATCGATAAACTGATAAGCCATGTATCTAGCGGGCGTTTTGTATACCAAGTTATTCTCGGTACAGTAACATGCGTAATGCTGGCCTGCTGCTGAAATGTGGATCTCGAAATCATTGCGGAATGGTCATTTCCTACGGCTCAGGCGCCGTATACCAATTGGCATCTAC
Source organism: Trichoderma pleuroti (assembly GCA_001721665.1). NCBI lineage: Eukaryota > Fungi > Ascomycota > Sordariomycetes > Hypocreales > Hypocreaceae > Trichoderma > Trichoderma pleuroti. The sequence goes on from MDJU01000060.1 coordinate 84,080, forward strand.
AGTACAGTACAGAGTAATACCTGCAAACACATGCATGTCCCAGATGCTCGGATTTGCAGACACACGCACAGATCATCCCGCCAGATGTGCTGCCGAGGTAGCGCACAGTGCGCACCGCGACAGGCCGTGTGGGGTACAGCCCCTGCCCTGGTGGCGTGCCGTAAGTTCTACCTGCTGGGTACTTTGCAAGCGCCCATTTTTTCGGAGCAGCGCTTACTGCTTCGGGCTGGACCCTCGCTGTACTGGCCCGCCGCACCCCCTGGAGCACCCCCCCAAAAGGCCCCCCCAAGGCCGCTAAAAGAAAGATCCATGTCGTGAACAAGTCCAAGGCCAGGGCTTCTCCACACTTTTTTTTCTCTCCCAATGCTCCCTCTCATCGCAAAAAGGCTGGGCTGGGCTGGGTTCCATCTCGAGCGAAACGGCGTGGCCGCTGCTCGTGTGTGGGCACGGTATTACTGCAAGGAGGAGCGCGTGTACCTGCGAGGACTCGGAAGGGATTGCTGGCTGGCTGGGTCCGAGTACAAAAACTCGAGCCTCGACCCCACGAAGCCGGTGATGCTTCCTCTCTTCTCCCCAGGATTCACGCCGTCATTTCGTCCGGGCTTCCTCCCAGGTTCAGCTGCTTGCTAACCTGCTCTTCTTTCTTTTTTTTCCAAGACGCTTCAATTTCAGTTTCAGTTTCAAACCTGGGTCACGGGCTTGTGTTGTGTTGCTTCAACAACCCTCACTGACCGACTGACCGACTGACTGACGAGCCTTGCTCAAACCCAAGGCCAAGAACCTCGGGGAAGAAGAAGAAGAGAAATCTCAAAAAACAGCAGACAGACGACACACGTCCAGCAATGGCTGATTCGTCAAAACCCGCTGCCGATCCGGCGCCCTACCACGATGCCACCGAGAGCGTCCACCACAACCCGGATCCGGCCCTGGAGCCCGCCCACCAGCACCAGCATCACCACAAGCATCACTCGGACCGGGTCGACGCTGCCGGCCATGACGATGCCGTCTACACAAAGGGCACCAACATGGACCCGACGCTGGTGCCCGTCCAGGACCACACCCACGACGTGCGCAGCATCGACAAGGAGCACATCCACACGCCCCCCGACTACAGCGACCACGAAAAGGTCGGCCAGACGGGCATCGTGCGCACCGGCATCGACCCGGACGAGACGGGCTCGCAGCGCCGCTGGTACTTTGGCGTGCCCTACCGCTACTTCCGCGCCTTTGTCCACGTCTTCATCTTTTTGCTCTTCACCGGCTGGTGGATTGCGTCGCTGATTTTGCATCGCGACGACAAGAACTGGGTCATTCCCTTTTTGCTGTGGCTGGCCATCTCCATCCGCCTCTTCTTCTTCCACGTGCCCGTGCCGCTACATCTCCAACGCCATCAAGTGGGTGTGGCAGCGCACCGCGCTCGTCGTCTATGACCGCATCCCCGAGAAGCTGCGCACTCCCGCCGGTGCCGCCGTGGCCCTCGCGACCGTCCTTGTGGGCTCCTTCGTCTCCGAGGAGAGCGCCGACAACACGCGCGCCAACCGTGCCGTCAGCTTGTTTGGCATGCTCGTCATCCTCTTTGGCTTCTGGATCACCAGCAACGCCCGCAAGCACGTCAACTGGCGAACCGTCATTGGCGGCATGCTGGGCCAGTACATCATTGGCCTCTTTGTCCTGCGAACCGGCGTCGGTTACGACATCTTCAAATTCATTGCTGACCGTGCCGGCGACTTGCTTGGCTTCGCTCACGACGGTGTTGCCTTCTTGACCACCCCCGACGTGGCCTCGCTCCCCTGGTTCTTCTTTGGCGTCATCCCCGCCAGTCATCTTCTTCATCTCCCTGGTGCAGGTCCTGTACTACATTGGCTTCATCCAGTGGTTCATCAAGAAGGTGGCCATCTTCGTCTTCTGGGCTCTCAATGCCTCCGGTGCCGAGGCCGTCGTCGCCGCCGCCACCCCCTTCATCGGCCAGGGAGAGTCTGCCATGTTGGTCCGTCCCTTTGTCCCCCACATGACCAATGCCGAGCTTCACCAGGTCTTGACCTGTGGTTTCGCCACCATTTCCGGCTCCGTCCTGGTTGGCTACATTGGCCTTGGTCTCAATGCTGAGGCGCTCGTCTCCTCTTGCATCATGTCCATCCCCGCCTCCCTTGCCATCTCCAAGCTTCGCTATCCCGAGACTGAGGAGACGCTTACCGCTGGCCGCGTCGTCATCCCCGACGACGACGAGCACAAGGCTGAAAACGCCCTGCACGCCTTTGCCAACGGTGCTTGGCTCGGAATCAAGATTGGTGGCACCATTATTGCCTCGTTGCTCTGCATTCTCGCTGCCGTCGGTCTCATCAACGGCCTCCTTACCTGGTGGGGTCACTACATCAACATCAACCACCCTACCCTGACTCTCCAGACCATTCTGTCCTACGTCTTCTACCCGGTTGCTTTCTTGCTTGGTGTTCCTCGAGACGGCGATCTCCTTAGGGTTGCCAAGCTCATTGCCGAGAAGGTCATCACCGTAAGTATCACCTCTTTTCTTCTCCTTCTCCTTCCACGTTGGCCAGTTCTCCCCCATCTCTCTCCGTCTCTCTCTCTCCGTCTTCCACTTGTGCCCTTGATTTGTGACGTGATAATGACAATTGCTGCCTCCAGAACGAGTACAATGCCTTCAACGCCATGGCCACCGACCCATACTACCAAGACATGTCTCCTCGCTCCCAGCTCATTGCCACCTACGCTCTCTGCGGCTTCGGCAACATTGGTTCTCTGGGTATCCAGATTGGTATTCTGAGCCAGCTGGCCCCGTCCCGTGGTGGTGACGTCTCCCGACTTGCCCTGTCTGCCCTCATCGCTGGTGTCTTCTCGACCTTGACCTCGGCCTCCGTCGCTGGTCTCGTCGTCACCACCCAGCTCTCCCACTTTACCCGACCTCCGGCGTCTGGTTAAGAGGAGTTTTGTGCGTGTTTCATGTGAAAGATTTGTGCCATGTAAGGAGATATTGTGTGTGTGTTTTTTTAAACAGAGACGAATGAGAGGATGAGCAACATGAAGAGATGGAGAGAGAAGATACCCCACCATCATCTGTGCTCGGATGTGGATGGTCAAACTAAGGAGCATATTTAATTACCATGATGAGATATAAAAAGCATCAATCAAAACAAGTCGCCCGTAAACGATCCCTTTGGGTCGGGCATGCCATGTTTACGAGTCTGTTGATTCTCATGCGAGTTCTACTATGTTGTGTTGTGTGTTGTGTTGTGTTGCATTGTTATATGAGAAGCCTTTGATGGGTCAACTCTGTAAGAAACTACCTTGAACAGCACTCAATGGCTTGTATCTCCATCAACCAGCAATTCACTCGCACAATTTCCGCATCTGGCAAATTGAGCTGCGCCTTTTGCTAGCCAAAAGCTGCAACAAAACTATTGCCAGACAGCTCCACACAAATCTTCACCCCGCAGTGAGATCGGCTCAGCCTTTTAAAGTGGCTGCATCTCCGCAACTCTGTTGAATCCATCTTCAGTTTACATCAATTATATTGAAAAGACTCACAAGGTTCATTCACTTTACCAGCTCATTACATCATGGCCAGCATCTCCTTTCGCAAGTTTATTCGATGGCTGCCGGACGAGGCGGGCGAACCAACCTCCACGCTGGTTTTGACGTCTCCCGAAAAGAGGTTTGTCGATATCCGAGTGACGTTGGCAGATGGCAGTGATGCTCTGGCTGCCTCTGAAGGTAAGCATTACACCAAATCCCGACGATGAAAGCAGTGGATGAAGTCTGACCCTAGAATGCAGAGATTCTCCCCTTGAGTCGCCTAGACTGGGCCATGGCGGGGACGTCTTCATCGACTGTCCTCGGTGAGGGACACTCGCTTTCCCGTTGGAGGCACTGGATCGATTCCCGGTCATTGGATGCGCCTCCTGACGAGGGCCACATGTATGCTCAACCGGATGGATTGAGCACCCTCGAGAAAGGGCAGATGACGAACCCTGCCACGGGAAAGGACACAGACTACGAAGAGATGTGGTTCGATCCGCCGCCAAAGACTACGGGCGGAAACAAGGCGCTGTGCGTGGTGCTCGTGATGGAGGACGAGGGGAAGGGGAAGAAGGGCATGTTTGTGAGGCTTGGGGAGTGGGCGCAGGTGTTGTGAGAGACGGGGCGGGCGAGGAGGATCTTGTGGCGGAGAGGTGGGAGTGGCGAGACGATGATGGCAAGGGATGGAGAAGGAGAGTGAGGTTGGGAGATGACGGGGAGGAAGTTGCGTGTGAGGAGGTGTTGGGAGCGGTAG
>MDJU01000600.1:0-19727 GCA_001721665.1 Trichoderma pleuroti
TAGAGGCTGCGTTGCGAGCTTATTTTCGGTCGGACAGCATCAAATTCTGGTGGGCAAATCAAAGTTTACTGGTTTTTATTTTGTTTTGTTCTACTCTGTACAACAATTTTTTTTATCCAAACGATCTCGATCCTCAAAACGCCGGCTACCATGACACGTGAACACCGAAGCTCCCGTACAACGACGAATCTGTCTGTCTGTGTGTTTGTTTGTTTGTTTGGTTTTTTCCAAGCTGCATCCAGGCAAATCATCAGCCATGCGAGCTCATCTCTTTTGCCATGTCAATTCCATTCATGTCGTCGTCCCTTCCTATGACAGGGTTGTTTTTTTCGTAAGCTGGAAACCAAGCCAATTCAACGCCAAATTCCCATTGTGCAGCCGTTTGCATAACGCCGTGTAAATGCATGGAGCTCTGCAGTAGCAGCTCCGAAAATGGTTCGATATGAAGCTCTCTACCACCAGAAAAAAACAGGTAGAGAAGCTAAGGTAGTCTTTTTGTGAGGGTAGACAAGACCATGAGCTCCTCAATTGAAGCAATGCATTGGGATTTTTTTTTTTCTTTTCTTTTCTGACATTGTGGAAAAAAAGGAAGACAAATGGCCCAGAGCCAAGGATTGGAGGTTCAATGGATGGTGCCCTTGTATCCTCGCGGCAGACCTCTGTTTAGGCAGCGCGACCGAGTCTTATACGATTCGGCACTTAGGCTTAGCTTGCGGGATTGGCTGTAGACGTCGAGATTGAAGAGGATAATGGCACCGAGCACCGACACCAGGAAGAGCACCTCGGCGGCGAGAAGCATAATCTCGAGCCGGATGTCTTCCAAAGAACGCTGAAAGTGCACTTCAGACATTTTTTTTTGGCAATGATGCTGTGTGTGTTTGTGTTTTGTGGTTTGTGAGTGACGACGCTGATGCTGGTGCCCAAACTGTCGGTGTGTACATGGACAGCCTCAAGGAACAGGGAATGGGAATGATATAGCAGCACGCCGTATCACCTCTGGAGCGGGTGGAAAGTGCCGGGAGGGGTACAAGGCGGTAAGAAAATAACGAGGATGAGGTCGTAAGACAAATCGGTCGAGGTGCAGAAGAAATATGCAAGAACAGCGGATAGTTTTAGGGATTTATATAATAGGTCAAAGGCGTGCGTCGAATCGAGTCCGGAGGAGTATTAGCACACGAAGGAGGCGGTTCTTGGTCCGTCCGTGACAGCTGGGCCCGGGTAGCGCTCGAGCAATGATCTATCCCCACGATTGCTCCCCCGTCGAGCCCGTGATACAACGCCAGCAAATGCGTGAATATTGGCCATCTGCAGCAGGCGGGGACGTGATGCATGGGCGTGCATATTCGTGCCCTCTTTGCGCCTGCTAGAGTTCGCATCGCGGCCCAAAGGACAGGAGCGACAAGTGTCCACGCGACCATGCAGCCTTAACAAGCCTCGGCCGTCGTCGTCAGAGCCAAGTCCAAAGCAGCAGGGCTATTTACAGTTACAGTTACAGCGCCGCGCCACCTTTGGGCAGTGACGGGATGCGATGCAGCGTTGGAGTATTACGAAAACAGCCGGTTTTTATCATGTGTCAACTGCAGAGCCCGCAGGGATTCTTTGGGGTCCTTGGGGCCTTTCCCCTCCAAAAGGGCTCCAGAGAAGGGCTGCAATACAGCAAGAGGACAAGGAAAAATCCTCATGAGTCAGTCAGGGATATGTCGGAAGAACCACCAAAACGGTAAGACGAAAAAAAAAAATTCACATCTCGCCGTCATGTTTTCAAAAAGGCAGAAGAAGAGTCCAGTATCATCTAGCACGCAAATATGACCCAGAGCGAGTGGATGAATCGCCGTAGGTTGATTAATCGTGCGAGAAAAGTGTATCGAAGAAAGGAAAAAAAAAGAAGAAAGGAGAAATCGCAGAGCACGCGACGGGCCGCAAAGACTATAGTAGGTGGCAGCCCTCAGCAAGGACGGCATCACGTGATTGGGCAGGGTCCAGACACCTTTTTCTCGAGCTGCTCCGCTTCTGCGGCCGTCACAATTTTCTCTCAACCTTCATCAGCACTTGCGCATGCGAGATGCAGACAAGGAAGCGTCAAGCTTCAGAGCGGCTTCACTGCAACCATTTCCGGCTGCTCAATGACCTCATGGCGTCTGGATCCCGCAATGGGGAGGCAGACATGACCGCCTGGGCTCATCTGGTGAGTTATGGAGAGGAGTGGCATGTCATGCCATGCCTTGGCGATTGTGCTTCTCCCCTCGCCTTTGGCTGTTTGTTTACCTATGCCAAAAACCCCGTGACACGTATACCCACGATTTGCCTACACCTCGCCGCTTTCAATGCGCAAGAGTGTCAACTATATTTTTATCGTTCGATGTGGGAGATGAATCCAACGGTCTAGACAACCAGTCTGCTCCACCCTGATGCCATTGAAGATATGTGTGGCATTAGGACTAAAATCAGACAAACATATTGTAATCCATTGTAGCACTGTGCGTTGCCACGCTGTGACTGCGTGATACGCAACTACCTATATCATTTGCTGCTATGCATACATGTAGATGTAACGATCCAAGGTCCATAGTAACTCCGTATAATCCGAATACACGCACCAAATCCTCTTGAGCGTTGTATATCGTCATGAAAATGCCTACCGTCTAGTCAAAGAGGTGGCAGCTACAGAAAAAAAAGAAGAGCACGAAAAAAAAATATCCCATCATCATATCTTGCTTGCAAAAATGACGCTCTCGTTTGTAAATGATAACAAAAACTTGGCCACCAAACGCCCCGTATAAAGAAACGATGTATCCATAGGGTAGGGATGCTCCTCTCTATGTAATAGGAGCTCGTCGTCAGCAAGGAACTGCATGTCTTGCCCTGTTTTCAACAGTCAGCATCATGTCTTGCGGGTAATCCGATGGACATTGTTCAACTTACAGTCTTCCCCATGGAAAAGCTCACTCAAAGCCTGCACCATTTCCACCGCAGCGGGGTCAAGCTCGCCCTGTTCGACGAAGCTATTGTCGAACAAGGGATTGAAGCTCCTTGTGTTTGCGTCCTTTGTATGTGTCTGATAAAGATGGTGAAACTGGTATGCAAACTGTTTGAAAGGCATATTCTCCAGTTCCTTGCAGGTATCCAGGGCTAGTGATCTCTTGTATTTGGGAGAATATTTGTTCCTCAGATCGATTTCGTTCTGCGACACGACGAAATTATCTGCGGCGGTTTCAACAGCCTCCATGAAGAGGCAAAGGACGAGGAACGATGCAAGACACGGCGCCCATTCTCGTCGAAGCTTTGGCTTGAGTGACTTGGAAAAGAGTTCAAAGAGGTGCTGCATATCACGCAGGATGAGCTCGTCAATGAGAGACTTGATTTGCCGCGCTAGCACTCGGGGAGTGACCCAGGGGGTATTCTGAGGCACAAGACCAGTTGGTTGGAGAGAGAGGATGGATTGGCGAGTTAAGCAGAGATGCCTGGTACATAACGTAGTGCATAGTATAGATCGAAAGAGCCCGTTTGACCATGGTGGACTAGTTCACAGTGAGTTATTCTCCCGCTGTATGTTGGATAGTCGTTCGTTTTACTTACATCGGACTTCTTTGCAAAGTTTTGTACAATGGAAAGAATTTTGTTAGGAAGCCTAGTAGATCTGAAGGAATCGGTCAACTGATCCGCAAGCAGCGGCTCGTTCACAAGGGCTTGGATATAACCCTTGGTCAGCTTCTTCATTTCGTCCTTTTGCGGCCCCTTGTTCACCTCGATGCCAATGGGTGCCGACCCCTGGGATTGGAGATCAACATGATCTTCGCCATTGCTCAAATGCCAGTGCTGTAGGACGTCACATGTCTTGGCCGTGAAAAACTTGGCTTGAAGCGTCAACGTAGTCGCAAACCGCGGACCCGAAGAAAGCTCAACATTACAGAACTGCTCTGCTCCATTGACTGTGAAGCCCTCAACATTCTCCGTGATGAAGCTGGCCATGACATCCTTCTTGAAGTGCCCGCGGATAAACTCGGGGAACAAGACGGGCAAGAAGTCTTGAAACTGCCAGCACACCACTTGCGGAACCTGAAGCATCAGCTTCTTGCAGTGCTTGCACGGCCTCTCCTTGTCACACTTGACCTTGCGGCTGTGACAGCAGAAGCATGCGCCCACCCTCCGAACCTGTAGCGCGCTCTCCTTTGTTTCATTGGCCAGGGGGCCCTTGCGGCCTTTCTGTGTCGTCCTCATGGCCTCGAAGCACTCAAACGGGTTCGGCTTGCCAGCACGGGCACTAATCGTTGTCGGCGTGACAATGACAAACTTGCTGCTGGAGGCATCGCTCTTGTTCTTCTCAACTTTGCCGCCAATTACTTTGCGCATCGACTTGCCAGACTTGTTGCTGCTTGCCTCGGACTTGATGGCAGGCGACCTGGGGCTCGAGGATGAGGCGGTGCTCAGTTGGCTCGGCGAAGAGATCATTTCTTCAAACACAAACTTGTTTTCGGCAGCAGAAAGACTAGGACTAGTTTGATTCCATGATGATATGCTAGCATCTGAAGGCAACGACTGAAGAACAGTTTGCTGAGGCAACGACTGTGACGCCAGATTTGTCTGATTCATCACCGAAAACGAGTCGACCGGAAAGTCGTTCATAAAGGGCGTAAGATCTGTGTATACCCATCAATATCAATACAAGTCCCTGCACTCTCCACGGGTAAACTCACCATTGAGCTCTTGCGGCTGGAAGTTTGCCGTGCCAGACGACATAAAGAGATACTGCTGTGGCGTCAAGAACGCAGCATCGCCCTGCGAAAAGCTTGCATCTGCACTGCTGGGCGGCCGCTCAGCGCCATTCGAGAACAGGTCCGCGGTTACAAACTCGGTCTCTTGTTGATATGTGGTGCTGGCTGGAAGGAAGACTGTAGGATCCATATCGACCATGGATCCTGGCGAAAGCCCGCCTTGGGACGGCGTGGAAACATGACCGACGATGGCGAAGCCGTTTAAGCTGCCGCTTGCAGGGCTGGGGAGAAACCCGATGGACCCGGTAACAGATGCGTTGCTCGAATAATCAATGTATTGCCAAGATTCATCAGTGTCGCCAGTAGAGTCGAAGTCGTAGGGTGAGGATCCAGCGTGCGGGGAGGCGTTTTGTGAGGTGACGGAAGCCATGGTGAAGTGATTATGCCTGTATATTCGCCGCGGCAGTCGAATGAGATGAGAGAGATGGACGGGCTAATGGCGTTGCGCCAAGTCGTCGCAAATGCGTTGATCGTGTAGTCGGCACTCCGCAGCTTGTAAATCCCGGGCTGCGATTTGGTCGGCCAGACTCACTCCATCGGCCACAACTGCGAGAGCGTATCAGAGGTCCGGGAAACAAAAAGATGCATCGGCGACGGCGATCCGGCGAGTCCCCAGAACCGGAATTAAATAAAATAAAATCAATCAATCAGCTGTAAAAACATGTTATGTTCGGTCGCAAAAACAAAACCCAGCACAAGCTGACCGTCGCTGCATCTCATGGTGTCGCAGCGATTCACGAGCATCTGGCGCTAGACCGGAATCGAATACCGAACCGCTTTGCCATCGATCGGATGCGACGCCGTCATTGGCGGCAGCCGGTGGGGCCAACGGCTGCTGTCGATGCCCAGCCATTCACAGGGCAGCTCCCAAGCACATGCATGGGCTCGTCCCAATCGGGAACTTGAGCATGTGTATTTTGTTTCTCGGGTGCTTGTACCCTACAGGTGCTTTGTGTGCTATACCGAGTTTTGGTCGAGATTGTACCTATCAAGATTTGACGCAATGCCGAATGAACCCATCATGGCTGCTGTAAAGTACCAATTATACCTATTATATGTCAATAAAACAGGAAAAACCATCCACCCATCAGGTTGCAACTGTCTATTTACTCCTCGTTCGCAAAGCAGACCGTGTTGAGTGATCCATGTATCGACGTATACATGCAGCACAAGTATCTTCTTCAGTGCTGTACAGAGGCAAAAACCACCTACCGACAGTCTAATCGAGACACCGAGCCTCTCTTCTACTCACGCCTCGCCTGATACTCGTCGTACGCCTCTCGCCTCGCCAGTCCTCAGTCCAAAGATTCTACCTTGTATCCCAGAGCGTAGTTTCCCGTCTGCCTTGGATGGGCCCGGCTTCTCGAATTTGCCCACATCAGTCTCAGACACCATAGGATTGTGCACTTTCACTCGGCTTCTAGCTCAGGGCACATAATTAGCAGCCCGTCTTTAACATTCTTCATCAGCCGTCTGTAGCAGCGCCGCTTAGTACTATTCTAGGTTAGCAACGCACACAGACCAGATAATAAGTGTGCAATGGCCAATTCTACCCTAAGCTCACAACAACAGTATTGACTTCACATGTACACACATTTATACTCGTAACCCAAAATATAACGGCCAAAGCCCATGACTATACATATTTGATTATGTGACAAAAAACACCCGACATCATAAAGCAGCACCAACTCCAGTTAATACAGCTACTCTCCCGAAACGCGTCATGCATACAGAAGCACGAACCATGCCCATTGCCCTGGAACAAAGCCGTGATTCAAAGGTCATCTCCCAGCATGTGTCCCCAATCATTCTCATTCATTGGTCGTGCTCAACTCGTCATCGTCAAAAGAATGCATAGAGCACATATCTCTAACAGTACAAAAAGTAGTACAGTCCAATCGTAGTCCCCAACAATGACACAGCTGCCTTGCATAGTTCCATTTTCATGCCTCACCCGGCGCCCCCTCCTCCCCATGATGCCCCGCGTAAACCTTTGCACTTCTCCCTGCTTGTCTTCTTTTGTTAATGCAGTATAATGTACTGTAGAGTTGATCATCATAGCACACTAATGCAGGCAATGCAGTAATATGCACCGGATTCTCACACCGACTGGTCAATTCTAAAGTACCTCATTTGTTATCAAAGCAAAATGTGGCTGCAAAACTCGTTCGCTGATGATGTCTGAACAATGAATGGAAGAGAGTCCTGCCAGCTTCCAAAATGCAAGGCTACCATGACACGAGCCATACTTGAAGGATGTTAAAAAAAGACAAGTATAAACAGAAGAACCAAGAAAGAGAGAGAGAAGAAAAAACAATCGTAGCCAATCCCAATACAGCCGGGCTGTCAATTTACATCGCTAAAGCAGGCCGCCTTAGAGCGCAACTTTTAGGTCTACATATCGTCATCATCATAGTTGAATGCCTGTAGCATGACTCGATTTTTTGTAAGCTAACTCAACTGGTCAGTTATGGGCGTGATAATAAATAAGCCTTGGAGGAATGGTGACATACACAAGTATTCGTTTTCTCGTTATTCGTTTTTTTTTTGCGTTGTGAGGGAACATGAAATGAATAAAAAAAAAGAAATCATAAATCATTTTCAAATCTGCAGTCTCATGATAAACGTGATCATTAATGCCAAAAAAAGAGACTGGTAGAGATGGGGAGAAGGCTTAGGATCGGAATCGCGCGTTAGCACGCTCCTGAATCTGCTTCTCCGTTGAAACGTATAGCCGGTCGAGATAGTCCATCGCCGACGCATCCTTCAGGATTTTAGCCACCTGAATTCCAGCCGAAATGAGCTGGAGGATGTTTCGATCATTCCTTCAGAGGGCGGCTCTGATGCTTGGCAGCATGTCGCATCTCGAGCGAGTTCTCGAGGATGGTGACAAACTGCTTGATTTGTCCATTGTACAGGACTCGGGCGGGAATCCGTCTCTTGGTGGCAAGCCTCTTCAAAAGGTACACCCACTCGGTCCACTCTCGATCCTGTGGCCTCTCTACGGGCCGCATGTCTTGAGTCAACGGAATTGGGAATTGGTACTTGGCCACAAAGTCGTAGGCGCATTGCGATAGTCGGTCATTGACCTGGTTGAGAACGTTATCCTGCTCTTGCACATGAAGGTTGGTTGGCAGGTGCGGAAGCTCCCTCTCCTGCATGGCAATCACATCGGGTGGTGGGCGTTGCAAGAATTGATGCGGGCCATCAAACTCGTCTCGGTTCGATGGTCGTCGCTGCGATCGAGGTTTGTTGTTTTGTTGCTTTGGCTTGTTGGCGGGAATGACGAGATCCAGTCCATTGTCCAAAGAGTAATCGGACAGGCTAGGGGACGCAATGATATCATCGACAGATCCCGTTGGAGAATACCTCCCTTGTCCATCCCAAGCAGATGACCTGCTGCGCTTGTGGGATCCATATGCCGAGTTGGAGTAGACCGAGCTGGAGCAGTTGTTTGTCATGGGAGGAGAACGGGGAACATAGGACGGCTGGGTCGACACCGCGGGTTCGATTCTCGTATAATGACCATTTGATGGTGCGGGAGGGCTGTCGGCCCATGGATAGGTGCTGGACGAGAGGTTCAGGCTTCAAAAAAGACACTGTTGTTAGCTTGGCACTCGTCAATGGGCTCCGTTGTGGCCTATCTTGTCTCACCTAGAGATGGGATAGAGGTTACCCGCCAGCCTGCCGCCATTGTATGGGTCGGAGAAGAGGCTACACTCGTGTTAGTCAACTCGGGTTCTCGTAATTGGCTGGTGATGATCATTTCGCACCTGCGAGGCGGGTTCCAGTGGCCGTTGGAGGCGGAAGGCATGTTGTAAGCAAATCCGGGCTGGGCCATGTTTTCAGGGCTCATAATGTAACGGGACACGACCGGGAGTAAGTTGGGTAAACAAACAACAAGCTGAAACAAGAACAGTATATATGTCTGCTTTTTTTTTTAGAAAAAAACAAGACAGAAAGGAGAGAGAATGCAAAAAAAAATTCAAGTCAGGCAAAAGGGAACGCAAATGAGTTCAAAACAGCACTGGTTGAAGCCTGTAGAGTCCGGCAAATGCAAATCCAGCGAGCACCTTGGGCATTGGTCCTATTGCGAGCAATCCAAGAGGGGTTTTCCAAAGCTTCCCGAGGGGAGATCCAAGGGGAAAAGCGGTATTCCGAGGAAGATGAAGGTCTGGTCCTTTGGGTCTCTCTCACAAGGTGAGCTATAGCTATAGGCGGTGTGTTGGAACAGCCAAGGCGACCAATCCAGAAAGGCCAACTTCAAACTGGGCTGTAGGTCCCTGGGGGGGTATGTAAGTTGTATCAGGCACTAAATTCAGTGCGAAGGCCCGAATCGTCCTTGAGGATCCAATCTTCCAGGCAATAGAGGAATAGTAGACACTGCTCGTCTAGGCAAGATAGACCTGTCAGACAAATGCTTCGTCAGCCCGGAATGGACACGCTTTATGTACTATGCATGATCAAGCTCACTGGCAGTTTAGCAGAGCAGGGCAGCCCCGGTCTCAGTCGATCACTAGCGATGCTCGGGTTGGCATTGAGAAGCGCGAGGAACCCGCCGGAAAGGAACAAAGAGAGTGAGGAGAAGAGGAGGAGTGCGGGAGGCAAATCGACAGGCACAGCCAAGCTTCGGTGCGTCGTGGCCTCTTGTTTCGTCCCAAGTAATCGGGCGCCTACGACTAGATCCGGGGTCAACGGGCCCGCGCTTGTGAGGCAAGGGGAAGCTCTTCATACGTGGACTCGTACTTGTAATGTGTTCTTGTGCGTGCTTGTCTGCTCTGCTATTAGATGGCAGTTGTGTGCCGGTGGAGCGCGCTGTGGACGGCGGGAGACGTCGGTGGGACGAGGTGCCGTCTCAAGGTCAAGGGTGCGAGCCGAGAGCTAAGGAACGTTGCAACCAATCTGTGGCTTACAGCAAATGACAGTACCAGAGTGGCAAACTCCCGAGGCTGTTTCATGACGCGGGTGATGCTCGCCAACCTGCTTTCTGGAGGAGGAGGAAGCAAAGTTGCTTCATGGATCTTGTCGCCTTGCAGGACCTGGGAGCGAAGCACACACGATCGTGGGGTAAGGGCAGGCTTTTGGTTGGGCTCCGCTGATTGTTGCCCAAAGGCGAGCCGACGCTCAAAGCAGCCATGGCCGTTGGGGTCCGGAAATTGGAGGCAGGGCAGGGAACAAAAGCGATGGGGAACCAGCAAGGGAGCAGCCACTTTGGTAGGCTGATGCTGGCTTGGGCATCAAAGCTAGGCTGCACCCGCTCCCAGCCCAACCACATTGATCCGGACCGCTGCCCACTAGATCAAGGCATGGGCCACACGCGATTGGAAACATCCATGCGGCCAGAAGCAAGTGACGAGGGATTCAGCCGAACGCCCGTGTTCCAAGGCAGCCAGGACATCCTCGAGCTTTCGCTGAGCCGTTGCAAGTCTGGGGTAGAGCCGGCCAACCCGGCTGAATTCCTACATGGACAGACCAACACGAACCTAGCAGACTCGTGCTAGCAGTAGGAGGCAGCTCCCGGCTTTCACGTTGGCTGAGGTGTATGCATGTCGTCGACACACACATCCTATGAGAGGGCCGAGGAGAGGAGGGGGGGAGGAGGATGGAGGAGAAATGCCAGGCAGTACGGAGTAGTGCTGGTACGGGTATGTACGAGTAAGGTAGGTAGGTAGAGGTAGTTAGTGCTAGGGGGAGAGCTCAGAGCTACAGGAAGCTCGGAGCTGGTCGATTGGGCAATTGGGATTGAAGCTGGATCGGGGATAAGCGAGGACGCGCGACAAGGTCTGGTCTGGTCTGGTCTGGTCAAGGACATGGACATGGATGAACCCGTTCATGGGTCATACAAAATCGGATCGCAATTTCTCGACGGCCTCTAGAACCTGCTGGGTACCGGGAGCGAACGAATCGACCAACACCAATCCCGGTGCTCTGCAAGGTACCAGGTATGTACCGTAGTACTTTGTACTGACGGCATCTCTGCCATGTGCTTGGAATCGCTTCAAATTCGTACGACTGCCTCCTACGTGTACATGTCTACCAATCACTTCAGTGTCGGGTCACGGAGCGGATAGCTGGTCTAACCAGTACCTTGCAGAATTGCTCACGGTAATACACGGGTACGGTTTCTACCATGGCAGTACCCGAAGATAATACGGCTTCATGCCGCATTGAACTACCCAAATTGCGGAATACGAGCATTACTACTAGGTAGTACCTACGGGTACATGCACATGTCATACGGAGCACAAGCCCGAGCACCATCCGAGACATGTTATTCTAGAAATCTTGGCCAATGCAAATGAGGAGCCAGACAATACGAATCAACCGGTTGGGACAGGTAAAACATTGACAGCAGGTCTCATTCAACCGCCCCCGGTTACATCCGCCAAACCTTGTTTTCGGTGTGGAGCGCCGGACGAGGTGGATCCAACTTCAAACGATCGGCAGCCTGGGCATCAAGGGATTCCAAAGAGGCTGCGCTTGATATCAGCTCTCCGTATAAAACGGAGCGTGTTGGTGTGGGATTCCAGGTGAAGGGCGCACTCGTAATAGAAGTGGCTCAGCAACCTGTTTGTAACCAAGACCCGAAATAGCAATAGTCCAGGGATGCCGAGTTTGAAGCTGATGGCATAGAGGGATCGGCATGAATAGGAAAACAACCGCTTGGTTGTAGTTAAATTGGGTAGCCACTTCATCTGCCCAGTACAAGCACGCCAAGCAGCCCAATGGGCTGATTCCAGCGCTTCCAAGAAAAGGGAAAAGAAAACAGAGCACCCATCTGATAGTATGGTGGTTTTTTAGGCATCATAGAGGATTCTATGAAACAACTGTGAGACATGGTCTGGGCATCCATCGAATGCCCAACTCGCCCGTGTCCGGTGTGAACCTGGCGACTGAATGTTCCCGTGGATGAGACCGAGCATGCTTATGCGCACAGCACTTGCTGCATTTCTGCCAGAGACGGAAGGTATTATGCCAACAAGAGATCCGATAGGGCCTGTTATTTCATCTGCTGTTTCATCTGGCGATGAACCGTCCTGCCTTTGTTACAGGGCGCTTATGATGGAAAGGCTCAGCCTCTCCCCTCGAAATGGAGCCGTAGAGCCGGAAAGACGCAGGAATCGCACCGTTGCTATTAGGAATAGCATCCTTTTCCATGGAAATCCGGAAGCAGCTACAAACCCTTTTGTCCAGCTGGATTAGCATGTGGTTTCATTGTAATGGATTTGATTTCCAGGAATCCATGCTGAGAGTGTACTCGTATATCGTCGGCGTGTTTTGTTTCTGCTCGATTTCAGAGAGAGGGGGGAGAGGATGGTTCAGATAGCAAGCGGGTAGATTACGCTCTTTATCCTTATTAATTACCTACTAGTTTAGCCTAGCCTATCCGCTAACATAAACCTAATATAAGATTTATCCCTTAGGAATTTCTCTTATACTAACCCTATAGAAGCTTAGCTTATTACATATTTATAACTTTTATTTAAAAATTACCTTAGACTATAGGTAATATTTATTATAAAAATACTAAATAGTTAATTTCTAAGTTTTAAACCTAAGAATAAACTAAAAAAAGTAAAGTCTAAAGTATATATAATAGTAATATTAAGATCCCAGACTTACCTAAAGAAGTAATAGTAACCTTAGGAATATTATAATTACCTCTAGCTAATATTATTAAAGCTTAGTAATACTTTATAAACCTTAAAGCTTAATTTACCTATATAAAATAAACTATTTAAGACTAATAAAACACTATTAACATACTTAATAGATAACTTAACGCTTAGTAAAGATAGCTACCTATAGCTTAAGGCTAATAAAGAGGTCCTTATAAAAAAGAACCAGGGGAAATCATTAAACTACCCCTACCGGTCTTATTTAATAAAAATTTATAAAAGATTAAAGGATTCCTTATAAATATAAGATCCTACTTTAGGCACTTCTTAACTACTATAGCTTTAGAAGAATAATAAATTAGCATTATAAAAAGCTAACTTACTAAAGAACCTAAAGACTAATTTAAACCTTACCTTTAAGACTTTAAATAAAATAAATAAGTATAAAGGAAAAACTTTATAAATACTTTTTTTAATAGCTATAAAAAGTTTAAAAATTAACTTAAAGTATTATTTAAATAAATTAATAAGAAAAGGGAAGCTAAAAACACACTACTTAGTCTAACGTAATAAGGCATATATACTAAGTATATTATTAAATTTATCTATCTTTATGCAAAAACTAACCTTAAAGATAAAGCTAAAAAGATATTATATTATTAAGGATTAATAAATAACATAAAGGATAAACTTTAAAGAGATAAACTGCCTAATACCTTTAAAGAACTATCTAAGAAATCTTATTATATTAATAATTAATAGTATAAATAACGCAAGGAAAAGTAAGTAAAAAAGGGAAAAAATAATAAAAACTAATAACGCCTCTAATATTATTTTAACTAAGGAAAGAAATATAATATAGCTTTATTTAATAATAGGAAGCTAGGACTAATAGATCTAGATATTATTAATACCTATAAGTTTATAGGCAAATATAACTACTATAGTAAAATAGGCTATAAAAAAAAGGATTACTAAGGAAAATATAAGAAACCTAATAACTTTAAGAAATCTACTAATAAAAATAAGAAATTTAATAAGGTTTAAATTAATATTATTAAAACTATACCCTATAACTTACTTAGTTAAACTGCTTACTATAATAATTAATGTCTTATATATAAGAGCGAGAAGGAAGGATTAAGATAATTCCTAAAGGTACTTAAGAAAAAGCAGCTAAAATAAATTACTATTAACACTATAACTTCTGAAGAAGTTAAAGAATAACTAAAAACTAAAGCTACTAATAAATAGCCTACCCCTATAACTTAGGAAGAATATAAAGTAAATAAATTATAAAATAAAGCCCTTAATATTCTACTTACTAAAGAGGAAAAAGAATAAAAAAATAAGTTTATTTATAAATAAGAAGAAGAGTCTAGGCAGAATAAAGGATATATTAACTTTAATATCTTAGAATTATATATAAACTGTAGATTATAAAAACCTTAGGGACTTAATTACCCCTGTGGATAAGACCCCTCTGACTATAGATTAAAAGGAACTTAGGAGTAAGACCTAAGTGAATTTTAATAAATATTAAAATAACATAGGATTATATAACAATAGGTACCTAGTAAAGATAAGCTAGCGGAATATATTAACGCAAATCTCTACTACCCTATTATAACTTAAAAGTAATTCCTTAAATAAGAAGAAATATAACTTAAGTATAATACCCCGTTTATAGAAAACTATAATTAATTAATAGTAAAATAATATAATAATATATTATGTATTAAATACTACGTAACTAAAATTAGTAACTAGTACTTTTAGATCTAATATAGTAACTTATATAATGAGAACTACATAGAAGTTAACCTAGAATAATGCCTTAACCTAAGATATAACTAATACTTTAATTATAAAATTAAGGAATAGTATATATAAAGAGAAGTATACCCTAAAGGAAACCTGCTATAATATAAAGATGAATATTACAGAAAGCATTATAAAAAAAAAAAAAAGTATATTTAACTCCGATATAGGTTATACTATAACAGATTTAACTTTAAAATATATAATAAGGGTTATGCCTACACAAGGGATATTAAATACTTTTATAAATACTATATTAATAAAATTAACACTAATAAATATTAATAATGCTAAAAACTCTAATGGTAATAAGCATAATAATAAATAATTAAAGACCTTAATATTATTACTAAAAATAAATTATAATCCTAACTAGAAAAAAGATATATAAATTAATATAGTTAAGATAACTAAAATAAAGAAACTTAAGACTAACGTATAACTTAGAAAATACACCGTTACCGCCTATATTAATAGTAAATTAGATTATAATTTAATCTTACTTTAACTAATTAAAGAATTATAAATCCCTATCTAAAGAAAGGAATAAGTACTATAAGTCATAAGTGTTACAGAAGAAGAGTTAGAAGAAGAACTTATTATATATAAAACTAATTATCTCCCCTTAATTATTAAAGGAAATACCTACTATATCTAATTTAGTATTCTAAATATACTAAAAAATAATATTCTTTTAGGCTACCCTTAGTTATGTAATAATAACCTTATTATCTAATAAAAGACTAATAAAGTTTATTAAGATATTAAGGATATATTTAAATATTAACTATGTTAGAGAGAATAAAAGGGTAAAGCTACGCTGCCGGAAGAACCGGAATCCTTTGCGCTAATTATAAAAAAAACAAAAACAGTTAGGTTTAAAGAAAATAAATTACCGGTATTACTATAATATAATAAATAACATAAGAAAGCAGAATACATTTACATTAATAGAATTATAATATAATTTAAAAATAAGTTAATAGCTTTTAATAAGGCATTAAGTAAAGCATAAGAAAAAAAGGAATTAAGAGAACTTAAGAATACCCTTGCTAAAATACCTTGCTAATATAGATAATATAAGAAACTATATAAGGTAATATTAAACACTAGGTTACTACTATACTTATAATAAAATTACTTTATTAAGCTAGTAGATGGGAAATAACCTAAGACCTATAAAATTTATAACTTTAATAAAAAAAAAACTTAAAACTCTAAGGGAATAGTTAAATAAATAATTAAAAAAAAAATATATTTAAGTTTCCAACTTATTAGTAAAATACCCTATAATATTTATACTAAAGAAAAATAGGAAGTTATAATTAATTATTAATTATTAATAACTTAATAAGATTATTATTAAGGATTAAATACTACTACTATTAATCTCTAAGATTAAAGATAGATTAGCAACTGTAAAATAATTTACGGCTCTTAACTTAAAAGAAGCCTATAACCTTATTTAAATTAGAAAAGGAGATAAATAGAAAACGGTATTTAAAATACGCTACAGATTATTTAAATATTTAGTTATGCTTTTTAGACTTACTAATATATTAGCTATATTCTAAAAAATAATTAATAAGGTCCTTAAGGAATACATTAATTAATTTATTATTATATACTTAGATAATATACTAATCTACTTTAATACTAAGAAAGAATATAAATAATATATATACTAAGTCTTAGAAACCCTATAGAAAGCAAACTTATTAATAAAACCTAAGAAATGTCAGTTCTATATATAGGAAGTTAACTTTCTAAGCTATATTATCTTACTAAAATAAATTAAAATAAACCCTGCTAAAATAATAGCTATTAAAAAATAAAAAGTCTTTAAAACTATTAAAGAAATATAAAGTTTCCTTAGACTAGTTAATTATTATTAACAATTTATTTAAAATTATAGTAAAATCGCTATACCCCTTATAGACTTTATTAAAAAAAATCTAAATAATAAAAAGAAAAATTAACTAATCTAATATATAAGAAAGGCTTTTAAAGCTTTTAAAGCCCTTAAAGAAGCTATTACTAATATACTAATACTATAAATATATAACCCTAAGAGGCCCGTTATTATTAAAACAGATGCCTTAAACTACGTAATTAAAGAAGTTCTTAGCCAGTAAGATAATAAAGGAATACTATATTTAGTAGCCTTTTTCTCTAAGAAACTCCATAGACCTAAACTATAATACTCTACCTATAACTAAAAACTTATAGCTATCTTTAAAGTATTTAAGAAATAAAGATTATATTTATTAAGTAATAAATATAAAATCACTATATACTCTAATTATAAAATCATTATAAGCCTTATTATAAAAGAAATAAATATCTCTATATAGTAAGAAAAGTATCTCCAGCTTATAACTAAATATAACTTTAAAATTATACCCTGTAAAAGATTAGAAAATAATTAAGTAAATGCTCTCAGCCGCAGAGAAAACTATTTTAAACTAATGCTAAAACTTACCTCACTAATATTTTAAAAAACAGCAGAAGAGTATTATAAATTAATAGTTATTAACACTCTCTTTATAATAAAAGACAGAAACCCTATCCTTAATAAAATTAAGGATAAAATCAGCAACTAGACACTAAATTAATTCCCCGAAGATATAACCCTTATAAAAGAAGTCTTATATTAAAATAAAAACATCTAGGTGCCAGAACCCCTATAAAAAGAAGTAATAAAAATAATCTACAAGCACCTACTATATAGACATAAAGGAATTACTAAAACACTATAATAAATACAATAATATTACGCCTTTATAAATATAAAGAAAGTCATTAAAGGAATTATTTAATTATACATCTTATATATAAAAACAAAGTCTAATTAATAAAACCTTATAGTAAACTATAACTATTACTAATTTTAAAGTATCCTTAAAGCTTTATTTTATTTAACTATATCGTTAAGCTACCACTATTAAAAAAGCTTATAATAAATATAATATATAATAGCATTTTTATTATTATTAATAGATTAATAAAATAAGGTATCTTTATCTTATATAAGAAAAGAAGTATAGTAGAAGAACTAGGCTATACTATATAAAAGTATATAGCCTTAAAATATAAACTACCTACGGAAATTATTTCCGATAGAGGATTAACGTTTATATTTAAATACTAATAAAATACTATAGCAAAAATAGATATAAACCATAAGGCTAGCACCGCTTACTATCCTTAAATAAATAAATAAATAAAATACATTAACTAAATTATTAAAGTATATTTATAAAGCTATATTAACTTTAACTAAAACAACTAGGTTAAGCACTTACCTAACGCAGAATTCTTCTATAATAATTTAGTCTTAAAATTAATAAAACTCTTACCGTTTTACATTAATAAAAAATATTATCCATAAGTATATAAGATATTATAAAAGGGAGAAGATATATAAAAAGTAATACTTAAAGTAAATAAGCTTAAAAATTATAATTAAGAACTATATACGTAACTTAAACTTATAAAAAAATATATAAAGAAGTATATAAATAAAAGAAGGCTTAGAGAACTAACCCTTTAGGAGGGAGATATAATTTACCTACTTTAACATACTTAAGGAGAAAAATAAGCTAATATTAAGATAAATAGACTAAGCAATAAACTAAACTATAAAAAAGTTAGGTTTTATAAAATTCTAAAGAAAATTAGCAAAGTTAATTATAAACTAGACCTCCCGGAATAACTAGATAAATAAGGAAAACTAATATATCTAATTTTTTTATATCTTATTATTAAAAAAAGCATTAATAAATAAAAATACTAGAGAACTTATTAAGGATAAAATTATTATTTAAGGTAAAAACTTAAATATAAGGTTAATAAAATAATATTATTAAAAATAAATAAAGTAATTAGTAAACTTTAATACTTAGTAGAATAAAAAAGGTATAATAGAGACGTAGATAATTAAAAACTAAAAAGTAATTTTAAATACGCTAGCGTTACTTTAAAAACCTTTTAAAATAAACTCCGTAAATAACTAAGAGTATAATAAGAATAAATATAAGAAAAACCGGAATATCTTACAAAACCTAAGAAAATAATAATAAAAAAACACCCCTTATTAAGGTAAGAAAATTAAGATTTAAGAACCTTAAATTAATACTAGAAGAAAATTAAGTAATCCCGCTTATAGACTATATATTATAAAAAAGCTATACTTCCTTATACTACACTCTCTTAAGCTTAGCCTGCTGCTCCTTTTCTTTATAATAATCTGCCTCCTCTATCTCTTTAATATTTAAACTACGCTTTACTATCTTTATACTATAATTACGAAAAATATAATAAAGCTTCTAAAGTTATATAAGATAAGCTAATGCTTTATTTACCTTCTTCTACTACTTAAAAAAGGCCTTCTTAGTAAGCTTTTCTTAATGCTTTAGCTAACGTAACTTCTTAGTAATATAATTTACTAAAAGAATATATTAGTAATAATACTAAAATAAAAGAAATTAAGGAAATAGATAACTTAATATTAAAACACATAAGCTATTATAAAAATAACCTAAACTACAGCAATAGGCATAAGTTAAAGTTTCTTCTATTATTATATAATAGATTTTTTTATCTAAGTAGTAAATATACAGGATAACTTTAAAACTAAAAGTATAAATAAAGTTAAGTTAAAAAGTAGTAATATATAGTAATATAAACCCCCTTAAAAGCCTTCTACTTTACTATATAATTAAACATTACATTAAGTTAAAGAAATAAAAAATACTTACTTAAGTAATAAGGAGGGGCTACTATACTTATATAAGATATAGCCTAGGCCTTAAGGATAAGATTAATAGGAGGGGAGTATTATATTATAAGCTAATGTATATATAGCTATAACATTAAGCCTATAGGGTAGGTACTACGGGTTATCTTTAGACCTTAAGGCTAATTATAGGTATATTTACTTTTAAAAAGTAAATACTAGTAAACAACTGCTTAATTAAGAAGATATTTACTTCTTAAAAGTAAACTAAAGTAAATATTTAACTATATATTTATTTTATAACGCTTATTTAGAATAGTTTAAATAGCCAGTTGTAAATATAGAATAATACTTAATTATATTATAAACATATTATTTACTAATTATATAAATAAACCCCTTTATCTTTATTAATTACCTACTAGTCTAGCCTAGCCTATCCGCTAATATAAACCTAGTATAAGGTTTATCCCTTAGGAATTCCTCTTATACTAACCCTATAGGAGCTTAGCTTATCATAAGTTAATTATAAAAAGGGTTTAAGTAAAAAAGTATATAAGTTAGCTAAAGTTTTTTTAATATTTTTATTAAAATATATTTTTTCTTTATCCTTAGGGTTATTTTAAAAAACTTAAGTAAATTTATAATTACTATATAATAATTTAACTTTATATTAAAAAAGTATTTAACCTTAGTTAATATTAAGTAATTTATAAAAACTAAGTTAATATATTTTCTTAAGTATTAAATAAGTATATTTATTAAAGCTAAGAG
>MDJU01000601.1:0-19672 GCA_001721665.1 Trichoderma pleuroti
ATTCACCGCGAATCCAAAAGCGTCTGGATCCAGCTTCATCTCGCCAAACCCTTTACTTGCTTTTTACGGCTTCAGGTTGCAGGCGGGGGATCCAGATCGCTTTGGCCCTTCTCCACCTACATGAAGGTATGAGACAGAAACCACCATCTCCGCGGAAGCAGTGCTGTATGCTCAAGGCATCACGGCCGCGGCTCAACATGATGAGACAAGCTCCAATGGCGGCCAATCTGCTGGTCCAAGACACTGGCTCTTGCTGTGCTCGCTGCCATCTCTCTCAACGCCGTGGTCAGCCACCCTGATGGCAGAGCAATGTCCGCACCGCCGTGCTGCCTGAAAATCGCTCAAGACAAAGAGTGCCACGCGCGTCATAGGACTTCAATAGTCCATATCATGTCTTAGGACGCGCGGTGAGCGCACAAAGACACATCCGCGAGCATACTCGTACGCTCGCTGGGACATGCATGGGCGCTCTGCTCTGTGAGCGGAAGACGGCTCGGCCGATCACACGACACTGCGTCTAATTAAACATACAGGAAAGCAAATGGCGTTCGTGTGACGGGACAGAACTAGTATCAAGATGGCATCTGCCACACCTCGCGGCACCGTCCGTGCGCCCAGATCCTCGGCCGATCGTGGTGCTATCCCCGGTATGTGGGAATTAGTGAGTGTAGGGCCACGACAAGCAGATCACGTAGGCTTGGCCGAGATGGAAGAGCGGATATCTGGTCCTGCCGTTCAGCAGACACGTTTAGCTTCCGAAACGTGGTTGTGTTCAAGGGACAATGGCGGGAGCGTGCCGTCTTTGTTCGCTGTCTTTGCCTTGTGGACGGATAGCTGCCCGTCGACTTTTGACGTTTCGGTAGCCCTTTGTTGCCGAGAAAATGAATGCCGAGAAGATGGATACCGGGGAAAAATGCTACCAATCGATCTGGTACGCCGTACCCTTGCGACGGAGGGACACCTGATCTGTTCAACTGCGCCACACGTCACACAGACCCCCTTGCTGCTCTGGAGTCCTCCCCTATCCGTCAGAGACAACTTTAAGCGAGAGTATTAGGGAGCAAGAGAGTGAGAGTGAGAAAGAGGACGGGGGAAAGAGAGTGTGTGTGGGTGGACTTGAGGCTTCGGGAAGAGTGTCCTATATGTATGTGCTAGATGCATGAGATTCCCGGTGCCTCTTGGAGAAGCCACCAGATGATGCCTCATCTTGCTGGGCTTCATCCCCACCCTACCATCACCTGGGCCGATCCTTCTGTGATCATACAAGGCCATCAGGAGATGAGCGGATCCTCATTGCCCAGGCATCCGCCAATTGAGAGGCCAGAACCATCATGGCTGGCACACAAAGACACCGTCTCACAAGACATTGCCACGTTCTGTCATGGTTTTATGCATATACCTATGTTGGTAATTTTGACCGTCGATCTCGTCAACCACCAATCATCTCGAGTAAAGACATGGCTGGAAGACCTCTTTTGTCCGCAGAACAAAGACATGGCTAAACGCCGAGCCTGGCGGCTGAGACATTTCTTACGGACTACTAATTGCTCAAAGGCCCCGTTCTCCCCCCAAGAGCTTTCCAAGTCGATATTTTCAAGAGATGAAAGGCGAGTTATTTTGGAACCAATGGTCCAGGCCTTGCAATGAGTACAAAGAGAGAGCAAGAAGCAGTCAGAGGCAGCCGAAAGACCGTCAAATCTCGCTCAGAAACACCCGAATACGAACCTGCTGAACAAACAGACAAAAGACGATGGCAAGCCCAAATACAAAGGGCAATCTCTATTTTCGAGCCACTTCTAGTCGAAGAGTATACAAAAATACTTTGTATACCGAGCTCTTGTCCGACAATGAAGCCATGGCATACAACGCCTTGATGCCAGCGCGCCAGGACACCCCACCAAAGTATTCGGCCCTCTCTCCTTCACTAATACACCACATCTCTGATTGGTACACCCCGCCGCTTTTCTGCCGCTTTCCTTTGTCTAGATGTGTTACCTCGTTCGCAGTAATAGCAGAGACAAGGATGGAGAGAGAAAGAGAGAGAGAGACCAAAGATGGCTCACCACCGGCGTGAAGCATATTTCTTGTTTCCTCATTTACTTCTCTCGTCTAACCCAACTGGCTACGCACAGCTGCCAATCTAGCAAGTCCATGACGCCGGGGAATTGCCAGGCCGGGGGACAGGGGAGTGTGGCAGACCGGCCGCGTCTTAGTCCGAGATGCCACATCCCCGGCTCCTGTCCACACCTCCGGACTCAAGGCCTGAGGCCGACCAAGTCCCCGACCTCTGCCGCCATCCGGCCAAGATATGGGGCTAGCATAATCTTGGGCAAAGTCTCAGCCAGATTGTTTTGCACGCCCCCTCCCCTGCACCGAGAACCGGGAACCATGTCAGTGCTTTCAGCCTCATCCAGGGACTGGTCAGCTCTCGAACCAGCAAGATATCTTTTACTAACACGGCGGCTTGTTGAGAGATGTCAAAGAGCTGGAAGAAGATGTTACGAGTACCACCCTGCGGCCCTGGAGAACAAAGGCAAAACTGGAGAACATAAGCGAGGCCAAGCATGATGTGGACAAAGGCGCAAACCAAGAGAGCATGCTCTGGTGTAAGGGGGTCTGATGGTCGCTTGGGGAAAGATAGTGTGGAGGAGCCGACACCACCGACACCACCACCACCACCGCTCTTGATGCCTGTCACGCTTCCGTCGAGTGTACTCGGTATACCTGCTGACATCTGTCTCGACATGCTTGTCAAGAGCAACCCGGTCTGGGAGACCACATCCGATTCGTTCAGATGGAGAGAGATTAGCGGCCGCCGCACTTGCAGGCCAATGTCCATGTCCACCCCCGGTCGCCGTCTCTTGCATAGGCTCCAGTAGACGGACAGAGACAAGCCGGGGCACCACCTGATGTCACTTGTACTCGGGGAGCAGCCCGTGTATTACATGTGCCTTTGAGAGCCTGCGGCTTGCTTTTTTGTCATGGCAGCAGAGGCCGAGCGCGCTTTGTTGTCCGCACGGCCTTGTCCAAAAGTAGAAGCATGCTTTGAATCAGAGTCTGGCTTTGGCAAGCCACTACGGTGACGAGACGAATGGCAGATCCACTGGTCAAAGACACAAACTCTTCTTTGTTAGGGAAAGAAGGAGTATATAATGAGGCCCTTTCTCGCTCATCTCGTCGAGAATCCAACCTCTCAACGCAATACACATCCACTGCTCTCTTCTATCTGCACTATCACTACTTCCACATACTTGTCTACCAAGCTCCCACTTTATAAACCATCTTAGCAGCAATGGCCGTTGATCAAGTCTTGCCCTCTCCTGCCAATGCCCGAGTCGGCCAAGTGCTGGTTCTACCCACTAATCAAGTCGAGTATCGGACCAGGCATCCGACCGCCACTCACTTTGCAATGCCGGCGCTTCTAAAGGAGGGCAGCGTTGTTGAAGACTTTGTTGGGGTCAAAATGGTGAACGGCTATCCCATCAACGGAGGTGCCACCATCCAATTTACCTTGCCCAAGATAACAATCTCAAAGGCTGGCACGTACTATCTCCGCCTAGATGTGTACATGATGGTTGGTACAGGCACAAATCATTTGATTGCCATCACGTCGGCCTCGTTTGAGGTGTCCGCCTAGATTCAGCATCAGGTAAGGCCAATCCTCCTTTATATACCCGGTTTTCTGTTGGAAGAGGGACCCTGACGAGATGTGCTAACTCTTTCTTTTGCTACGCTTTAGCACTGCATCCATCGGAGTTCTTCGATTGGGAGCCCCGACGCTGGAAATTGGTTGGCAAGTACTAGTGAGTACCAAGGGAATTTTGTGATTTCGTATCCATAGCATGGCGGTCTTGGGACAGTACCCGAGAGAGCTCTTTGCCTCGAACAGTGGAGTGCTGGGCTCTAGGGGAATAAAAAGCATGGCAATGCATATAGGACTGATAGGTTATACCGCTTGGGCACAAGGGCTATGGGGTGGGAAATGGCCCTGTCTCAGGTGGTTTAGATAGATAACATGGTTTACACTGCTACACAGCACTCTATTATTTTTCCCGTCCCCAAACGAAACTGACAGGCCAGGCAGGCCCTGTGACTGCGACCCGAGGTGAGCTCTCTCCATTCCCTCGGGACTGCTTGTGACAGGCAACCCTGGACGCCTCAGCCCAAGCCTCTAATCTATGAGACGGGCCAAATCAGGGCCGTCAACATACGTGAACCTTGTCCATACCAAGAAACGAGGCGCGGATCGACGAGTGTCCGAGCAAGCCAAAAAACCCAGCCACCAGGGTAGCGGAGCACTTTGTTCGAGGCAGATGCTGCTTGTACAACACTGCGGAGCACATACCATGTAAATTGAAACCGGGGAAATACCCGAAGCCCAAGCCCTGTCGTGAGAAAAAAAAGAAAGGAAAAAAAAGCAAAAATGTGTCACTCGTACGCGCCTCGTAGAGAGAGCTAGGCAGTTTTGGTAACATGATTGGCGGTCACGGACACGGTCAGGCAAGCACACGGACATTGCTGCTGCTGGCATTGTAGAGGGCAACTCTGTACAAGAGAGAGAGAGAATGTCTCGTGGGAAGACTGAAGAGATACAGTGTCGGGGTGTTTATTGGATTCGCTTCAGGAAACGTAAGGGAGGGGGGGGCAGAGACAAAGCATAGATGGGAGGCATGTCACAGAGATGGAGATGCTAGTAGATGTGACAGGAAGAAAGAAGGACGACAAGGGGAACGACAGGGTGGTTTGTCTTACCCCATAGATGAAGCTGAAAACCAAAAAGAGATGTCTCTAGATTTGGGGCCAAGCCACAGCGTCCGATGGAACAGGGGGGGGAAGCGTCCGAAATCTATCGGACTGGACTGTGGTTGGCTGGAAATAGGGCTTGGGGACCAGGCTTTGTGCATTTTCCATGATGAAAGGGATGAGAATTTGTGCAATATTTGGGGGTGTGGTGGTCTTTTTTTTTTGTATGTTGTGTAACGTATGGTGGAGAGAGACGGGGGGGCGTGTGTCAGTTTTCCGGTACGGGCTTTTTTATGAGTTGTGAGATGAGATTGAGGCGGTGCGAGATGGTGCTACATGATATTTCGATCTTGACAAGATGGACTGCTAGCCTGGATCGCCGGGATTTGTAAAGTCTGAGGGTTGCACAGCGAGATTGATCAGTTGCAGGGAGTGCGTGTAAGACGAGGCCATCGTGAGCCGGCGTACAGTGTGAAGAGTTGGTGATGATATTTGCACTGTACAAATGGAAAGGCAACCTGAGATCCCAAAGTGGAGTCACGTGTCTCACAAGAATGGCCGGCTCCACAACTCGCAGCCTCTTTTTGTCTCTTGGAGTCGCTTTTGGGCAAAAGGGCAAGAAAAGAGGCGTCAAAGAAGTGACCAGGAAAGAAGCGTGTGATAGCACGGAGAGACTTGCGGAAACTCGGCGAGATCAACGAGAAAGACGGAATCAAAGGGAGAAGCGGGGAAAAAAAGATGGTGTATTATTTCTCCTCCAATGTCGTGGAGCCGGCGGGCTTTGTGTACGTGGGCAAGGACAAGTTTGAGAGTGAGTTTTCTTCAGCCTTGTCTTTGTCACTGTCACTGTGAATGAACATGCCTGACGATTTTTTGCTTTTGCTTTTGTTTAGACGAGGATCTCATCAAGTATGGCTGGGAGGAAGATGTCTGGTATGAGACCTTCTCTCTCCTCTGTTCGTTTCCCACTGACTGACACTCTCTGTTCTCTCTCTGTCCAGGGTATGATGAACTCCTACCACTTTCAACTTGGACAGATGCTCAAACACAACGCTGAGAGAGCACCATCTTTCCATGTAAAAGATCAAAATACTTACACCACGTCTCTCGCCAGTTTCACGTCGACAAGCTTTCCAGTGCCCACATCTACCTGCGCATGCAACCCGGCCAGACATGGGACAACCTGCCCGAGGAGCTGGTCATGGACCTGGCACAGCTCACAAAGGCAAACTCAATAGAAGGTTCGTTTCGTTTCCCGCTCTTTGATAATACCCTTCATGATCATGACGGCTAACACATCTTCTCACTTCTCACAGGGAATAAAAAAGACAACATCACCGTCATCTACACACCCTGGTCGAACCTCAAAAAGGACGGCAGCATGGACGTCGGCCAAGTCTCCTTTCACGACCAACGAAAGGCAAGACACACTCTCCTCCTCCATCTCCAAATGACACACTCACAAAAAACACTCATCTAACAAAAAAAACAAAACAGGTCAAGCGCGTCCTCGTCCCGCACCGCGAAAACCCCATCGTCAACCGCCTCAACAAGACAAAAGTCGAAAAGAAGCCCGACCTCAAGGCCGAGCGAGACGACATGCTCAAGGAGCTGCGCAAGAGAGACCAGGCCGCCCAGCTGATCAAGGTACGTGACGTGACGCTGTTAATGGATGATGTGTGCATGTATGTTTGTTGACTGACTTGTATTGCAACAGAAAAAAGAAGAGCAGCGGCAGGCGCAGGAGTGGAAGGAAAAGAAGTGGCAAAAGGACCACGCCTACGACGACCTGTTTACCGATGAAAACATGGCCTCGTCAAGTAACCAGGATCGAGCCGAGGACTGGGAAGACGACTTTATGTAGATGCATTGCATTGCATTGCTACAGACCATCATTTTTTGAAGCGACCATGGCAATAAAAAAATAGAAAGAAAAAAAGAGACCATCATTTCCATAACTGACTGTTCCTGTAAAAGTAGGGTATACAAAAGACTACGTAGCATTACCAAAGTTGTCTTGAAAATCCAATCCCAGTATATATCCAACACCTGTCCACCTACACGTTGCAACCAACCCTTCGATTGCCAATTTTCATGCCGTCCATCTGCCTTGTAATCCCCGGCAGCTCAGCAACCTCCAGGATAATCGGACTTGATGAGGTTACCGGTGTCGCAATTCTCTTTGGGCTCGACGGCTGGCCCACGAGGGCTGGAGGCATGTCGTATTCCTCCTCCTCTTCTTCTTCATTTTCTTCCAAAGCATCATCGTCATCCTCTGCCAATCGCCGCGTGTTGTCAAGCTCCTCGGGATCGTGGAGCATCACCACGGGCTCGCCACCCGGCAGTCGCACCTCCGTTGCTTCCAGAGTTTGCGCAATGTCTAGGAGCAAAACATCCATCGGGCAGATATACGCAACATGTTTACGCGGACTCCAGGCAAGCACGTGTCCACAGAGCTGCCCTTGATGCCGATCGACAATCCAGGCGCCACTATCTCCCGGTATGCCCAAGGGAATGGACGGCTTTGCAGAAGGGCCTGACGCCGGCGATGGCGTGCTGGCGATTTGATACGTATGACTTGGTGACTGCCGTCCGTAAATCTTGACACTCGTCAGGGCCGGGAGAATCTGTCCGGTTTGCGTGCCGCTCGTTCGTGCGACACACTGAACCTCGAGGCCTGGAAGAGACGACCATGGTGCCACCGTCGTCGGTCGGAGCATTGGCTGATTCTTTGTATTTTTCTTACCCAGACTGCGAGATCTTTGGGCTACATCGTCCGAAATCTTGGGGATATAATTGTCGTCTGGCAGGCGCCCGTCGGAAAACTCAAAGAGCGCCCAGTCAACCTCGTGGACCAAGCCGTTGGCTTGCTTGCGGCGAATGCCACTCGAAGCGTACACTTCGCCCAAGCTATACGTATCAAGATGATCTTCATCCTCAGTCTCAGCATAAGGATAAAATCCTTCCTCGACGTCATCCAGAGCAGGCTGAGTGACAATGTAGCCATCGCCACATCCGGGCTCTATGCCGGGAATGTCACCAGGCTCATTGTACTCTTCGTCTTCCTCGTCTTCCTCGTCTTCCTCACCATCATAGTCGCTGGTGAGGTCCGTCTCGGAATATGGCTCTGATTCTGTGTCGGACAGTTCGTAGGAAAAGTCCTCGCTGTCAAAGCTTCCAAAAGTCGACTCGGGGAGCCACTCCCGGCCGGGAATGGCGCTGCTGCGCAGTGTATCAGGAGGACCAAAATCTCGATCTGGATCATCAAGCATATGATGAACAGTCATTCCGTAGGTCTTGTCATCGACAATGACGAGGCCGCCAAAGCTCACAGGTGGCAGGTGACGATCCCCAATCCAAGTTCCGATGCTTGCGCCATTGTTTGGCCTCTCTTGGTACTCTGGGTTCACGGCTTCGACGTGGTCATCATCGCTATCGTGATTTCCACCAGACTTGCTTCCCCGTGCCATGGATCTCATGACTGCGCCCGCCTGTCTCCGTGATCGAATGACGCTGCCGCGGCAAACCTTGAGGCCAAACCCTGTAGAGTCATCAAAGAGCTCGCTCAGCTTCTTGTTCAGGATGGCACGGACTTTGCCGACCGATGTGCAGACGACCAAAACCGTAGGTCTGGTCTGGTGGGGGCTCGGGCCCACAGACTCTAGAGATATCTCGACCGACTCCGGGTGTTTGCGATAAAAGGTCTTGAGGGCAGTGTTGATCTGAGGCATGAGAATGGAGTTCCATTTCTCCACCACATCAGGAGGCAGAGGTACATGAGGGTATAATCGAACTTTGGTTTCGGGCTTGCTTTCTTTGATTTCGGGTTCTGTTTTCCTGTTAGACGCTTTTGCCTCCCTGGCATTACAAGCGAAAATATTGCTAAAAACGTACCAATTGTTTCAACGCTTTGCTCTTTGGTGTAAGTTGGTGTTGGCGTTGGAGGTAGAGGCGGCTTCTTGGCAGGGGCCACAGGCCCGGCCATTGACTTTTGATCTTTGACGTCTTTTGAAGGCCCAGCCGTGGCCAAAGTAGGAGCTTCAACAGGGGATGACTCCTGGCCCAGCCTTTCCTCGAACCCGCTGACGCCATCTAGAATGCAGCAGGCTTCCAAGAATCGAGTGACGCGCATTTGAACGGCAGAAAGCAGTGACTCGCCCTTGGCCACGCCGGAGAGCTCTTCGTCCACAACCTTCCAACAGGCCTGGACTGCCTTCATGTACAACGTACCGCATCTGATGGCCAGCGTGTCTAGAGCAGACTCGGGGACAGTCGTGGGCGCTGCCCTGGGCGCGAGATCTTCTAGCTTCGTCCACAATCCAATGGACAGCAGTATCATCGCCAGAGAATATACTTCCAAGACTCTCTCGTCAGTGGAGTGTGGAAGAGGTGATACCCGCGCAGCCCGAGGGTCAAGAGGATGCCGCCATATCATGCTTTCGGGCGAAAGCTCTTCAGTGAAGACGTCAAACGATGATAGCACAGGTCGACGAATATCAACGAGGCCCTTCTCATCGCCAGGGCCTGCCGCAGTAGCTCTACTGAATGAGATGTTGACGTCAGAGAGGTTGCCGTGAGTGATTCCTCTAGCGTGCAGGTCAAACACCGTATTTGTGAGGTTGTATGCAAATCGAAATTTCGCCTCCAGGGGGGGCTCCGAGCCGCCACGGGCAAGAAGATCGCTCAGAGTGGGCAGGCTATACTGAGGGTTTTGGCTCACTTTATTGGAGGCGAGAGTGTTGAACGAAGGGGGAAACAGGTATACCAAGCCCAGTCGAGAATTTTCCAGGTCCTCAAAGTAGCCGAGCAGACGAGGCAGGCCTGTCCAAGCACCAGGCGCTCTCTGAGGATCTCGCTGAAGACCGGCCGAGAGCTTTTCGAAACGGGCCATCGGGGGCATGATACCCGTGGTCGAATAGATGGGGTCAAAGTTGGCGTACTCAAGCAGAAGAGGGGCCCAAGGCTGTCGAGTCGCACCCTGGGTCGTAAGCTCTGAATAGGCCGTCTTGCTCATGTAGACAACGTTTCGGCAAGACTCAGATATCGTGCTCAGTCCATCCTGCATAGGTTGCAGGTGCGTCAAGCTCCTGGGGTCGATTTGCTGAGGAGTCTGCATCCGTGTTGACTCGAATGGTCTAAAGTCGCCCTCAGCGGCGGCCGACTTGTAAGTCGACTTGGTCACTTGCGGATTCAAGGCCTCAGACGAACGCATTCGCGACAAGTCGTAGAGGGTATCGATGGAAGCAGTGAGATCCCGGATGAGATCCTCGAACCGGCCCTTGTCCCACTGGACCAATGGTGCTTTGCGATCTGGCGATGGCCGAACACCCTCGACAACACGCTTATAGCTTAGCCACAGGGGTTCAGCTTCAGCAAGAATGTCCTTGATGGTGGACATGATGCTGCCAACGACCTCACTCAGGCCGGCCTTGGAGAGAGACTCATCAATCTCGGCAGACTGGTTGGGATCTGACCACTCCAGTCCCCAGCTGACAAAGCGGTCCTTTTGGATGCGCAATTTGCGGTAGAGGGCCTTGATCTCGGGATCGTCCTCATGCTGGGCAGGCTCCTTGACAAAGTCGCTGGACTTCTTGGTGTCATTGTAAAGACGGCTCAAGCGACGCTGAAAGGGCAGCTGAAAGCCGCCCATTGGCAGAATTCGATCCATCCTTTTGCTGGGTGGGAAATGGGGAAAGGCTGAATGCTGGTTTCCCCCCTATCGCTGCCTATATATTGGCGATTTGCTGTTGCCTGAAGGGGGACCCCGTCTGATAAAGGTGAGCGCTTGCTGCTATCAGGCGCTGGGACGGTACCCGGTTGGATCGGGGATACTCAAAGCGGACCTAAGCTGGAACCTCGCCTGACCTTGACGCTGCAGCTGCAGGGCGGATAAGAGTGCGACGGTTGATTCAGGCGCGAGGCATCGCAGCGCTAAGCAGCGTCGCAAAGATTTCCGAGAGCAGGCCGTGGGCGAGCAATTCGTCAATTGGACAACGGGGGTCAGTTGAACCTTATGCAGGCACCTGTTCAATACTGGTACACCCTCAACAAGGGGGGGCCAAACCCGGTGGCAACGGTATGTAGTGAGCGCAAAAAAAGGTGAGAAGCAGCTCGCAACTCCTCAGAAAGGAATGCGGATGTGGATGTGAATGCACCAGCAGCGGCCTCGGAGAGTTTGGATCAGGCAAACGAATTGTCGAGACAGACAGGCAAGACTCGGAACGGATTCAACGGGCTCATGCGCAATCGTTATCGACTCGAAACTCGGCTGCCTTGCGGTGGCACAGACACAGACACAGATCACAGACAGCGTGTGTCCTATCACATCAAATCAACTTGCCCATGCCGCTGTCTTTTCTCCCCGCAGCGCTGGACCGGTGGGGGTTTGCTGGTAACCCAGAACGACAACCGGCGAATCCCATCGAGGCAGAATCCTGCTGCCTGGTGCCGTTGGGTAACGACGGCGTGATGCTGATTGGAGGGCCAAATGAGACTGGGGCCGATCTTGGAGGGTTTTGGTTGGGCTGGAGATTCGGAGAGGCTGAAATGGTTGATGGGGGTTGACACGTGATATCTCACATGATGTTTCACATGACTCTCCTCCTGCTGTTCTGCAATATGTCACGATACCTTGTCACGAATTAATCATTCACAGCATCTACAAAGGCATTCAGAGGCAAAAAAAAGAAGCATATACTATTATCGTTTTGTTATCTGTATCACATTGTTACATAATCATGCAAGCCCATCATTTTCTTCCTCGCTTCTTCCTTCATCCATCTACGCATACTTGATCGTAAACGCAGGGGACTCGCTCACATCCCAATCCTCCTTCTTCTTCTCGTTGCCGAAAATACGCAGGGCGTGGAAGACGGCCTTGTATGTGCCGGGAGGAGCAAACTTGTTGTCAGTCAGCTCGCCGCTCCACGAAAGAGGAGTCGGGCCACGGCTCGCCCACAGAACAGGGGCTCCGGCGGGCTGGCCAATGGACGTGGTGTCGAGGAACTTGGTCGTCTTGATCTTGGTGTTCTTGGGGGGAGCCGACAAGAGCACAAGGTCAACGCGGATGAACCGGGATCCAAAAGCTGGGCTGACGACAAGGGAGGGAAGCACGTCGGTGGACTGAGCATTGCCCGGGGCGGGGATGGTGAAGACGGTGCCGTTCTCAACAGGGTTCAAGTTCTCGTCGGTGGACTTGGCGATCCAAGAATCCTCCGGGAACAGGACTTGCTGCTTGTGGAGGGAACCAGTCAGGCCTTGGTACGGGACGGAGAGGGCGGTGCCGTCTGTGCCGTTGACTGTGATGTAGCCGGACCACAGGCCAAGGCGCTTGGCGTCAACGCCCTTGGGGGGAGTAGGGACGACATCAATGGTGATGGACTTTCCAGCAGGGGAGTGTCACTTGCTGCAGAGCAAGCTTGACAGAGGCGTGAGCCGCGACGGCGTCGTTGGGAAAAGCAGCCGGGTAGGGGCTGTCGCCAGACAGAGTGTAGAATGTGTTGGTGGGGACGTGGCTGAGCTTGTAAGTGACCCTCTTCTTGCTGGTGTTCTTGAGAGTGATTTGCCTTTTGCGGACAAAGTGGTCAGTGTCATTAAAGGTCAAGCTGGAGGGAGACAGAAGAGTGGTTGCGAAAGCGGCGTCATAGGCCTGGATGAGACCACCACCCTGCTGAGCGACGGGAGCGAGGAAGTCGTAGAATTGAGCGCCGTCGTTGAAAAGCTGGGGGTTGGCGGTTGTGGCCAGCAGATTCTCAATCAGGACAGGGTCAAATGTTCCGCGAGCCTGAGCAACCAGGGCAACAGCAGCAGCAGTCAAGGGGCAAGCCATCGAGGTGCCCGAAAGGGTGGCATATCCTCCGAGAGCGACGGGGTAGGTGGACAGAATGTTGCCACCAGGAGAGCTGATTTGGGGCTTGACGTCCACCTCCCAGGTAGGACCCCAGGATGTGTACTTGCTGAGGGCACCGCCGGTCGCCTTGTTGTCGGCGAATTGAATCTGCTTGGTCGCGTCATCCGAGTTGACCATAGACAAGGTAACAGTCTTTCCGGCCTTGATGGCGGCAATCCAAGCCGCACCAGTCGAGTCCTGAACCATGCCGGCGGCGGTAATCTGAGTCACAGTGCTGACATCGACGGACAGTGCACCAGCAATGTTGTTGTAGTAGAGGAGGTACTTGGCGCCCTTGGCAGCAACATTCTGAGCCTTCTGGATAAAGGTGCAGCTACCGCGACGAACAAGGACAATGTAGTTGGAGAGGTCAGGGGTGCTAGTCGGGGAGAGGCGAGCAGGCATCATCGGGGATTGTGGTGTCGAGAGTCACGGCGTAGACAGGCTTGTTTACTCCCTTCCAGGCCTTGGCGGAAGAGACATAACCAAACTGCTGAGAATCGCCATTGTCGACCTTGTAGCTGGAGAGGGAGAAGACGGTTGGGATGTTCTTGTTGTCAACAGACGCAACGGCGAGAACCTTCTTTCCGTTGGCCGCCGTGCTAGCGAAGAAAAGACCGTGGTCACCTTCGTTACCGGCAGAGACGGTGCAAGGAACGCCTGCATTGACGATGCGGGTGACAGCAACAGCCCAAGGCTCTTCGGCCCAGCCAGAGGGACCTCCAATGGAGGCAGTGATGATCTGAGCACCGTCTTCAAACGCCTTGTTGTACGCAGCAATCAAAACGTCGTTACCGGCCTGGCCCTCGCAGCCAAAGACTCGGTAAGCACCAAGGGTGACGTCGGGAGCGCCACCAGTGAAGCCGTACGGGTTCTCCTGGGCGGCAATGATGCCAGCGACGTGAGACCCGTGGCCGGCGCAGTCCCTGGGATCATTGTCAGGCACAGGGGTGTTGAAACCGCTGTAGTCGTCACCGACCAAGTCAGTACCGAATGACACCAGACAGCCTGCGCCAAAGCAGCCACCAAGAGCAGGGTGAGTGTAGTCAATCTATCATATTCTTGTAAGTCAATGTCTCACAAGATGGGAGGCTTCTGTGGGTGATGGGGTTTCCACTCACGCCCGTGTCAATGACGGCAACCTTAATGCCCTTGCCTGTATATCCATTGGCCCGCAGCTTGTCGATCTGGGTCATCTGCTGGGGAGGAAAGTTGCTTGGATCAGTCGGGCTGACATCTCTGGCCTGGAGAGCAGGAGAGGTGCTGCCGGCAACCCACTCGACCTTTGGATTGGGGGCCTGGATGAGGGTGACGGGCCACATGTTCTTCACCGCGGGCAGCTGGGCCATCTTTTGTGCCTTGCTCTCATGGTTGGAGAGGTCCTTGAGTTGGACTGAGACACCCTTGAACAGCTTGTAGTTGAACTTCATGCGGGTTGAGCCCTCGCCGTTGAGCTGCTTGTAAAAGGCGGCCGTGTCCTATTGGAGTCCCGTCAGCATTTGCCACCGCGGTAGGCAACACGCCCAGTGCCAACGGCTGAGCGAGACTCACCTGGTCATTCTCAAACTCGAAGATGTAAGCGCCGGGGACGACTTTCGACGTCTGGCCGGAGCCACGGGCAACGACCCCGGAGATGGTCGCCAGCAGCGACACTAACAGAGCTGAGCGCACCATCTTTCAACTTTCCACTGGTCTGGCTATGGAAAGGATTGGCAACGGCGCAATGCTTGCGGAACGACGAGGAGAGACAATGGCTGGGTGCGCCAGAACCAGAAAGCTGCTCTCTGCCTCTTCAAGCCCATCATCTAGGGGTGAAGGGGATGTCTCCCGGTATAAGTACTCGCTCTCTCGAGGCCGGACCGCGGCCCTGCAGCTCGAGCTGCCAAGCACGGCTTGATTCACAAGCACCTTCTCGGGACCCTGGAGAAACGGGGTTTTCGTCGCCACGACGACTTGGAACGCCCATCCAGGACGCGCTTCTCTCATGCGGCAGGCAAAGACAAGGACAACGACGGCTGGGACCTGAACATCGACTAGTCCCCTTGCCACTGTGGCGCCAGGGGTTCACGGCCGGCTTCCCCCCCATGCTAGCCTCATGATAGCGGTAGTATTTTTGTGCGACTCGCATCCGCCAAGATCTCTCTCTTGCCTGGGCAGCTTCCGAGGTCAGAAAGTGAAGCACGCGATGAGGTTACGAGTATATGCGGGGTCAGCTTCCAAGAGAGGAGCGGCAGACGTTTAGATCTCCAATCGCCACTACCATTTTCACCTACCTCTTTGGGACAGTCGGCCGTTGGCGAACCAGCCTCACGTCAAGGCTCGAGCCACAGCGAATGAGGCGGAGCAAGACGGCACCGGCCGATGCGGAACGTTTGCAATGAGATGGCTGACTATCGCGCACATGTGTCGGAGCGTTTGGTGCTTGTAATGGAACTAGTCGTTATACCTCTTTATCGAAGCGGCCTATGGGAAAGACAGAGACACCCGTGACGCTGAGAAATTGTGCGACGGGCGACGGGCCACAAGGATGGAGCATATATTTGGACGGCCGCAGATGGGTGGCGTTCCTTATACGCGATCACCCGGGACATTGTGCCTTTACGAGTACTCGTACTTGCATTGCGTTGGTGATGCACAACAAATAACCACTACACGGCTCTCCACTGCGCCCTTTGTCTAATACACGGTGGACAAGATGCCAACAAGGTCTGGCCCGCCTAGGTAGGTAGCATCAGGCGGCCGGCATGCTCCGGTGAGGCATATTGACAAGTGGGGGATGGAGAAGGACGTGCTCCATGGCAATAATTTCAGCAAAGCCTCGGTCGAGTAGGACGGCATTGTTGACCTAGGTATGATTTTATGCGGATGCTTTACACAGGAGGGCGAGCGAGCGATTGATGCAAGAACCCGCAGGCCACTGTGCTCGTATTGCGCCGCCGGCCTACGGCAAAAGAGCTCCGCTGCTTGGGAAGCGGCTGTCGGCCGATCTGCAGGTCAAGCTCGAGGTAAGCTTGATTATTAGCTATGATTGCCGACGAGAACTGGCTCCGCACGCGGTACGGAGCATCCATCGTCTTCGTTGCGTTGCACCACCGCCCCTGTAAGCTACGCAAAGCCTCCTGGCCAACGAAACGCAACCCAACGCAAGGACAGACGAGGCATTCGAACCCTGCTTTGCCTTGTTCTGGTATCTAGCATCAATGCCCGACTCTATAGCACCAGTTTTCGTATCCTATAGAAAGAGTGTCAAACACGCCGGCAACTAGATGTCGCGAGCCCACGCGAAGATACATGGCCCGATGACTATCTTGATGACAGCTGCGAAGCACGCAACAGCTCTTGGGAAAGTGCCAGGGTCTAACCCAGAAAATCCTCCCCCCTCGCCGGCTTGGCGAAGTTATCAGTTGGCTTCACACACAATCCTCAACCCCCCCTGCCGGGACAAAGTTCCCTTATCAAGCACCTCTTCTGTCGTGGGCTAGTTCGAAGGGCTATTGCGGACTTTTGTATCTGCTCTTGGCTCGTTCGGTAAGGTAGGAAAACAAACTTCCCAGTCGGTGCTAATGGTGGCTGGCCCATCAGCAGGACCTTTTTTAACCTTGCCGCAACGCCAAGATAGCGCTGTCTTAATATTATGAGGCGGTCCTGGAATCGGAGGCCATCGAGGCTAATCGCTTCGTCGAGGGCGAAATTGCATGTGCCGGATGAATCAAGTATAATTCCGACTATGCCCCGAGATGCTCCTTGTTTGTGCTAGGCGAATCATCATCATCATAAGAGTGATGATGAATGAATGGCTTTGCAGAGTATCACAGCGTCGAGCACAGAGACAGACGAGACGACATGACGATCGGCGGATTTGCAGCGATCCCATAGACACCCACCAATAGCAATCCCACAATCAAAGTCAGGTCAGGCCAAGGTTCCCTCGTCTTGAATCACCCTTGCTGGAAGCCGCCGGCCAAGACCGTCAAACACCAGTTACAGTGCTTGCTCTCGTCGCGGCCTTCTGGCCCAAGATGGCACTTATTTGGAGCCCACGATGCACCTCACCACATAATAAATAGCCAATGTCCTGGAGCCGAAGCCATTCTCAGCCCAATGCAATGGCCAATCTCTCTGGACATGCCCATCGCCACGACACGCTACCCCAGATTCGGCATTGGCAAAAAAGTTCCCCCCTGCTAGGCCTGGATCAAATCAAATCCCACCAGCACCTGGCACTTTCGACGCGGTGGGCCGTTTGGCGTGCCAAGAGGAGCGACAAAGATTCCATGCTTTTGGCCGCGATGATGACGATGGTCGGATGCTTTTCTTGGCTAATCAAACGCCATTTTTACGGGAGCGAAATCTTGCTTTACTATGAATCAATTGAGCCGCCTTGTGCTCATGAAGAGCTTTCCATTCTGGTGGCGCGTTGTCATCGTGTTTGAGTCTTCCCAATTGACATCCTAAAAAGGCTGATGTTCAAATACATGAGAGATACGCGTGGAAGTCTCTCACTTTTGTTTGTGAAAATACCCACGAACTCATAGCTCGAGTTCCCGTCTATTGCTATTCAATTGGCGTTGCCGTGCTGATTCGATCCAGTCACTACCTATTAACAGTCATGCCAGAAACGAACTCTCGCCTCCAGGGTAAATGCCAGAGGCTAATACCGGGCAACACGCGAAGTCGCCAACTACCACCGAACCTTGAACGCGAATTTCCCAATCGTTTCCTCGTCGTGATTCATGTTGCGCCTCGATTATACATATCTATATACCATGGTTCTAAGCAGAAAGGGCTTTTAGTTACAATGTCTTCTAGTGACTCTGTCAGCTCTGCTACTGCTTCCACGTCTGTTTCTTAATTCATCATTCTTCGAACTTTCTCAAGATCGACAACATGGCTGAGTAAATATCGAATCCACGCGTATCCTGGCTGTTTCTGCTGTTCAAACTGCGAATAACGATTCTGGAAGGGACTGCTTTGACTATTCTACAGGCAAATAGAAGGCATGTAAAAAGCAAACCCACGGATAGTCTGCCTATACTGCCATCTCTCGAGAATGGTAAGCTTGAAGCTCCCAGAATATGACTGCAGGGTTACGAAAAGGGAGAATCTCTAGAAGACGTCAGGACAAACAATATGCTCTTTCAGAATGCTGTTTGAAGCCTATTTCGATCTGATTTAATTGAAGTAAGAAAGGCGACATTCGATTCGACCTTGGTGTCCATTTCTCCAAGGGGTGCAGGCCACCGTTTGCGGGAGCCCAAGAGCCGAATCAATCACAACGTAGAAACTATCCTTGGAGACATCAGACCGGGTAAGATGGGATCCAACTCTTATGGTCGGAGACATGAGAGACGAGTTGATCCACCCAGCGGTGCTATTAAGCTCAGGTCTTTGGGCATCCTAAGAGACTAGGGTTCATCATTGGCACACAAACTGAGAAGCGTACCCACCATACATATGCCGTGATCAATCTTGACAATCCTATTCCCAAGCTCTCGCGAAACATGATTTGACAACCTATCTATCCACCTCACAAGCCGATGCATTCTGCCAGCAAGGTTTTCACCATGGCCCAGCTTACATGGAGGTGTCAGCTAGCCAAGCGATTTCGATTTCGTTGACCATTGGAGTCCTTGTAATTGGAGTATCAATCTTGAAGAGTCATCACAAGGAAGTGAGAAGTGCACTATTTCTGTTACATTGGGAGCCTCGAAACTCAGTCCTAAGACGATAGATTGTAGCTCACGCTTCAACGCCTGTTCTTGAACCTTGTATGTCAATTAAAGCATGTAAAAACGACTTTCGCTTATATACATTCAAGTAGATTTAATTAAAGTTCTGGCAAATAGCCTCCATCACCAGTGCTTCTCGGAAATGTCGACGGTATTCACATCAACGCCATCTTTGAACCATCTCTCCGCATCGCTAATCTTCACGGCGTTTCCACTCATCTGACGTTTCCTCATCAATCCATTCTCTGCAAACGTCCAGTCCTCAAGCCCATACGTGCGCCACCACTGGCCTGCCTCATCATGCCACTCATACCAAAACTGCACAGCAATCTTGTGGTCTGTAAAGGCAAACAGCTCCTTGCGAAGTCGGTAGCCATTCTCCTTGCTCCATTTATCGGTCAAGAATTTCTTAATCTCGTCGCGGCCTTGTAGAAATGTGCCGCGATTGCGCCAGATTGAGTCTGGAGTGTATGCCATTTTGACACCATCTGGGTTTCTGCACGCTTTTGGTAAGTAGTTGCGATTGAAAGATGTGAAAGGGATGGAATGTACGAACCTGGTGTTCCAAGCATCTTGAGCGGCTTTGACTTTAATTTGAGCCGTCTCCAGTGTGAATGGCGGGTACGGAGCTCGTCCTTCTTGTGCGGCCATTGTGACAGTTGTGAGGTTGAATATGCTGAGAGACAAGAGGTATGAGTTGTTGGAGTTGTAGAGATGATGATCAAAGGGAAAGTTAATCGTCTCTCTTATATATATGTATTCTACTTGTCTAGATTTAGAATTCTCCCTTCCCAGTTTTACTTTTCCCTCCACCATACATCACGGACTTACATCATAACCGCTTCACCCTAGCCAACGGTTCAGCAGCGGCACGTCGGGCGGCTTGGCTGTCGGCACTTGAGAGACTGCGCCATTTCCGCGGGATCCGCACAAAAGTCTCAGCAAATGGCGTAAGCACGCAAAGCTGAAGTCCAAAGTCCAAAGTTTAAACAGGGTGATTCGAATACGGTCTGGGTGCGTCATTTTCGCTTGGCTGAAGGAGTTGAAGCAACTGGTTGTCGCAACTCTGCGAAAACGCTTCAACTCCTTGACAAATGCTTACGAATTGCGCTGATGGAAACAAGGAATTGAGCTTGTCATCCTGCTTGGGGGCTGAATGTACAGTGGGTGTCCAAAAGTGACGATGTAACCCCAAATTCCCATACAAATACACACATTATAAATATAAATTACTTCACATTTTTATATTATAATAATAAAAATAAAATTTAAAAATTATTCTTTACTTATTAAAATAT
Source organism: Trichoderma pleuroti (assembly GCA_001721665.1). Lineage (NCBI taxonomy): Eukaryota > Fungi > Ascomycota > Sordariomycetes > Hypocreales > Hypocreaceae > Trichoderma > Trichoderma pleuroti. The sequence goes on from MDJU01000601.1 coordinate 19,659, forward strand.
TATATTTTTATTTT
>MDJU01000602.1:0-19692 GCA_001721665.1 Trichoderma pleuroti
GCGCAGGAACCTCGTCGATACCTGGCCTTGTTGCATCACCTGCGTCTACGGCTGCGTCACTTGCAGGTACTGGGGGGGAACGAAAATACCTAGGGCCAAGCCAAGCCAACATGCGCTGCGCCAGTGACAGCCAGCCATCAAGATGATGAGCACGAGTGCTAAGGTGGTGCTACGTAAGGCGACAAGATCCATCTTCAAAGGGACAACAAAGGCAACATGGAAAATTGTGCGAGTGCGCCGTAAGCAGCGCCCGGCAATCGTAATATTCCATCCAGTGCCTGTAATCCTTCCACGGAGCGTCCCGGGGGCCAAGGGGCACAGTCTCACTCGATATTACTGTCCTGTTCTGTCCATACTTCGTATACGTGTATGTACTACACGTACTCGTACTTTGTTGGCTCTGTCCCCTCAACAACGTGGGCGCTACACTGACACTGACACTGACACTGACACTGACATTTGACATTTGACACTGACGTGCCCCCCAAATCTGCACCTCATGCACAAACCCGCCCGCACATCATTGATCCTCTTTTCGCTTACAGCAAGTCTCCTAACAGATGCAAGTCCTGCTACCCCCATCGCCGCTGTAAACTCCCACCACCACACATGTAGCGCTACATCAACTCTAAACCCAGCAGAAATCCACCTTCAGCTGCTTCTGTCGGCTCCCTCAGAGAATGACGTCTTAGCCCGCTCCCCTAAAACAAGCGCCAGCCCAGCACAAGCCACCACGCCACACGCCCCTCTTCCCCCCCCCCCCACCAGCCATCTCTCCACCTCGAAATTCCATCCATCCATTCTGGTGATCGAATCTCGCTGCTCCGGAAGCCTATTTCTTTTGCATCGCTTGTTTGGAATCGACGGAATTCGTGGAATCTGAAAGGATTTTCTCCACTGCCAACAGCTCTAGCATCGACTAAAGACGCTAGCAATCTGGTTGGATTCACTCAATGGGGGGTCCTTGAGGCTAGCCAGTTCCCAACATGTCTAACCAACACGATATCGGTAGAATCCTATTCCAGCAATGCCGATGCCATCATCCATGAAGCATTTGAGCTTAATTGCCCAACGAAAGCCCCATAACGAACATGTGTTTACTTAATCTCCCTTTGCACTGTCTCAATGACGCATGATAGAATCATGCTCCAATTGACCAATCCGCTCATCCAACATATCCATATCTACTTCCTCTTTGGCATTTCGCAGCATCCTTAACTGCACTCGAGCCTGGGGCGCTGGATTCATAATGTTCTAGTTTCTAGCAGCAAAGACTAGTAGTATCTTCTCATGTGGACTGTTTAGCTGAAAGCCTGCGAGAGTGATCGCTGCCTACCAAGGAGCTATGGTCTCGGGTGAGGTTAAAAATGCTGTGAATTGGAAACCGACCTCCAAAGGCATAGGAAATGCAATACAGCCCACTACCTGACCTTGGTTTGACAGCCCACAATAACTTCACAGCATTTTTAACCACCCCCCCTCCCCCCAAGACCCAGAGGCTATATCCACCTCAGTTGCCGGCTAGAGTTAAAACGGCTATGCAAGACGCATTGGTGCATGAACCGCCGTTTGCTTATCCTTATGGGGCCCCTTTCACAGCATTTTCAACTCTCCCCAAGACCTAGAGGCTATATCCACCTCCCATCCATATTTCAGTGCTTCAGACGCAAGCCCAGTGCTTGAAGCTTGAGATTTAATACAATAAAAAAAAGTACAAGAGCAGAGCAATTCTTGTAAAAGTCCATCAGAAACTCAATGCTCCCCCTCATCCCCTCCATCACGATCAACACTCTACTACACAACTCCAGCATTTCAAAACAAGATTCAATTAGTCAATTGTATTATAGAATAAAACGCCCAACGTCACACGTAGCACATTCGAAACCCTATAAAAAAATACAAAAAGCAATAAAAAGAACAAGAGAAAGAAAGAAGCAACAAATTCGCCCCAAGTCAGAAATACTCCTTTGCTTGTTTGGCCCCCCTTGTTACAAGCATCACGCCCAGCAGTAAGACACCGTATGTACGTCTGTATGTACAAAAAACAAAAAAGTAAGAAAAGGTATAACGAGTCCTAAGCAGGCTGCATCTCGTCCCGATAAACACTCTCTTGTCTATGCTGCGAGGTATTTTCCCTTTACTCATGTTTCTCGTGTCAAACAATGGCTGGCCTGTCGCTGATCAAGTTCGAGAGCTGAAAAATCCCCCACCACTGTGCATTGTACTCCAAAAACTCCAGAAAGGTATCAGTCGTGTGCTTCCAAATAGACGAAGCCACGGACCGGTCATCGTCTTTGAGCGCCAGTAATAATGCCGGGGCTCGCTTTCAAACAGTCCTCTTGAAAGTAAGAGGAGACGGAATAAAGGAAAAGGGGAAGAAAAAAAACCCTTCCCACAACAAAATAGCCTAACGTACATGATACCGCAAACTTTGGCTACAAACCTGTCGGTCCCTCTAGTGTATAGCTCCCGATAGTTGTTCATCCGATGCCGTTTCTGCCATTCTCACCTTCCCATGTCGTCTTGGGGGTGGCGCTTTGGGGGGTGTCCTTTTCGTGGCAACTTTGCTGATGTGTACCATGGTGGTGGCTGCGTGCTTAAAAGGAACACCGTGCTTGTGTTTGGGGACCGCTGGTAGAGGCTTCTTAGTTTTGCCAGCATCATCTTCCACCTCCACGTAACGCTCTGAGTGCTCCATGCCTCCTTTCGAATCATTCTTTCGACTTGGTGTGTGCACCCCCGGCTTTTCCGTGACTTCGGCCACATCACTGACACTAACACTGCTGGATGAATCTCGTGGCGACACACTCATGCCCAAGAGCTTTCGCGCGACTTCTGCCTGTCCGGATGCCTCAGAGTCTGCGTCGTCGTCCACCTCGAGCCATTTGACCCTGGCTATTCGGTCGACCAGTCGCAGGGTTGTCGGGTCAGCAGGAGCAAAGTGGGCGTTGTGGGAGCCCCTCAGGACCGTGATCAAGCGCAGAATCTCATCCTTCTTGTAGTGTGGTGGCTGGTTCATCTGCGTATGAGCCAGCAGAGGATACATAATTCGCAGGTACGTATGTCGGAGGGACATTCTCTCATCCGGCAGATCCATCAAGTTTCGAATGAAAACATCCAATAACACTCGCAAATCGTTTGTATAAAAGTATTCGTACGTCGCTTTCGTCGTAAAGAGAAGATAGAGAAGCTTGAGGATCAGCAGCTGGAGAGATGTCTCCGTCTCTCGATTCAAGAGTAGAATAATATTCTCCCCAAATGTTCGATACTGTGGTCCGTGGAGGCTCAGACATTTTACGATGCGATTCGTTAGCGGCTCGGGCGTCGAGCCGGACGTCTTCGCGGTATCTGTAGACGCAAGCATGTACTGCTCGTTCAAGACAAGCTGTTGCCATTTGTCAGCATGCCTAAATGTTGAAAGACTGCCGAACCTTCTTGGGTGCAGAGGGTGAAAACACTCACCAATACTCTAATGGTCGGGTAATGGTATGGATCGTTGACATCGTGAGATACGCCCTCGATTAGGCGAAACAATAAATGTATAAAATCATCTTTGACTAGTGCCAAGTCTTCCGGCGCAAGCCGCTCTACGCGCGACATCTCGTACATGAGCTGCAGCAGAAACCGATGGAGGCGCGGGTCGTCATCAGAGTCTCGGCTGCTGATCAACTCCAAAAGGCGAGGGAAACAGGCTTCCTGGATCATGTGCGGAAACGTCGCCTCGTCCTTGTGGCCGTCGAGCAGGAGCATGCATACTATGGCGTGGAGCGGCCCGGACTCGTCCTCCTGCAGCAGGCTGTAGATGAGCTGCTTGCGGACGTACTCTTTGTTCCGCTGGAATATGTCGCTCTCCAACAGGATCTGCGAGCACAAGACAACCTCGTCTTGCGACGAGGGTTGCTGCAGGCGCAGCTTGCTTGTCAGGTTCAACCAGGAACGAAGGGCATCGTCGATGGATTCGTGGCTGTCGCAATGTTCCGAGACGCACTTGTTGAGGTCTAGATGGGCACTCCTGTCAGTCTCCGTCTCCCAGGTGTGTTGCATGTCGCTGGTTCCATTGACTCACCAGACCACAGCCCATCCTCTTCCTCGGGAGAGAAAGGAGACAGCGGAGATGGTTCCGTCTCTTCGTAATCCGCCATGGCTGCCAGGTCCCGCAGCACGTGGCAGCGACTGCATCTGGGCCTCTACGCAGACGATTCGACGATGGTTGGCAAACTGGCGAAGAGAAGAAGATCAAGCAGACCAAAGCCGCGACAGACCCGCAGCAGGACCAAAGGGCACGTCGACAAAGGAAAAGTTGCGCCAGACGTCGGCAAGCCCCAGTTGCGGTCCCAAATCCCAGACCCTGTCCCAGACCCTGAAAAAGGGCTCCTGATTCCTGATTGACCGGGTTTGTGATGTTCGGGATGCGAGCGGAATGCAGGCCCCGTCTGCTGTGTGGGGTAAAGGGAAGAAGAGAAGGCGATGCTTCGGGATTGATGTTGGAGCAAGTAGCCTGATGTCACCCAACAGGCGCAGCCGATGTACGGTGGCACTAAAAAAAAATTATATTCCAACTGCAAGCCACTAATTACATGCGCCAAAGAGGCGGCGGCTGGTACTCCGTATCGGTAATCAGTGAATATCAAATACGGCATCGACAGTTTACAGCAGGTCTGCTACTCTGTGGATGATGTCTGGTATGATGGAGGCATGAGGTATTATTACTACCTAGAAGTAGGCAATTCCTTTTCGCATTAAATCACCAACGACAAGGACGAGTTGGCACATCTGCAGCGCCTCTCCATCCATGTCATCACGTCCAGTTGATAAGGAGGCCCAAGTATCCTTGTCGTCGCCCCAAACGCCACTTCGTATGAGCCTCCTTTTCATCATTTCCGCAGTGGCTCCAATCTCCGTGCATCGGTAGATAAGACATGTCTCGTCTCTGACATAAGCGTCCAAATTAAACATCACGACTCAAACATCACCTATAGGGCTAGTTCTCAGCTATATTTTATCTTGTCTACTGTTCTATCTGCATTCGCAGTGTCCGAGGGTATTCTTTCGTCATGAAAACAGCACTCCGCCCGCCTCTTTTGCATATGTACAGCTCCCCACGCCAAACGCCAAATTGCCCATCCCATCCCAACTAAGCCTCCTGCACAGGCAAACCAAGACACCAGATTAACGACATCATTCTATGATTTGTTCTTCTTCTTCTTCTCGGCTCCGCCTTCGTCCTCATAAACCTTCACCTTGTCAGCATAAGCTTGGATATTGCTAACGACATAGTCGGTGATGGTATCTCCTCTGCCAGCAGCGACTCTCAAGATTAGCTCGTTGAGTTTCTCTCTTCCCAAAATGTCAACGTGGTCGGCGGTATTGGGGCCGCCTCGCGGGCTAAACCGATCAGGCTCATGGGGCATCTCTACTACTGTGACCTTGGCCCCAGCAGGGTTATATCGCTTCATGTGCCAGCCGCGGTTGCACATGTAGCCAGCGCTCAGAAGATTCACAGTGCCGTCTCCCTCGCCTAGGATGACGCCATGATCAATGACACCGTCGGTGAGCCCAACATCGATGGTAATGTTGAGGTTGGTCATGGTAGGTTGGTCCGGCGCTCTGTAATAATATGATCGCTCTGTGGGTTTGCCAACACCATAAAAGCAGTATATCTTGAGATTTGGCGCCAGAGGAAGTCTGCTCTCAAGGGGGTTCACCCATTTTCTTGGGTCCTTCTCGTTCGCCTCAACCTCGGCGGTGGTGTGGGCAACGCCATGAGAATAGCTTCGTTTGACCTGATCCTTGTACCAATCCTCAGTCGTGTTGAAGAGATACTCCATGGAGGCGTCGACGGTAAAGTTTCGATCGGGAGTCGTCCAGTTTGAGCCAACTCGAAAGTTTAAAAATGATCCGTATGAGAAACCTTGGCCGGGTTGGTCATCCGGTGCTCCGGTTAGGTCTCCCCAAACAGCGTTGCCTCCAAGAGGCAGCATCGACGAAATGCCCGGCATGGCTCTGAAAATCTCCGCTCGTTCCTCCTTGCTCAAGAACTTTTCCAGTCCATAGATTGCCAAGGCATTAAGCTGTGCAGTATCGCGCATCTCTCCAGATAGCACGGCCGTCAAATCCTTGACCGCACCCAGCATGCAGCCGCTGATATTGATCCAAGAGTCGACATGGCGGTCCACCCAATCTCCTCCGCCACGGCCGCCCAGATCCGACTCAACCCAGTGATAAAAGTAAAAAATCACTTGGCTGCCCATGCTGTGCGAGGCAATGACCACCTTTCTGCCTTCGACGGCAACGGCGGTTTCGATGTATGATTTGAGCCTAGAAAAGTATCGATCTCTTACTTCAAGATTCGGGTAGGAGAGTCTCCAGTCGTATGCGGCCGTGAACGAGTTTGTGGGGTCGTATCCAATGGTAGCCAGGTTTTCCAAGACCTTGCTCCAAATCCAATAACCCGTGATGAAGAAGTCGGCTGCGTCAAAGCCCTGGGCTGCACGAAGCTTCACCAAGGGCGGGTCAAGTCCGGTTCGCTTGTCCAACATGATGTGCTTTTTCCAAATCTCCTTGTCAAGAACCAAAGCCCTCATCATGGTCCAGCTTCCCCACAGCCTCTTTCGAAAATAGGGCCTCGAGATGTTAGCCGTGCCCCAGGACTCCAGGCCCGTTGAGATGACACCTGGTATCATAATCATGGGATGATGAGCATCCATGCCTTCAGCCCGAGCTCTCAACCCGACGGAGAAGGAGTCATAGGAAGAAGTAACCTCGCGCTCTCCTTGAACGAGCTCCCGCATGTCCTTGACCAGGCCGGCCGGGATCACATCGAGCAGACTGTCCATGGTGAGATCCGTAAGCTCCGGCAAGTCGATCAAATCAGTTGACTTGGCAAAGAAGCCCGCAGCTATGAGACCGCAGAGACCACCCAGCAAGAAGATGAAGGTGTTGCGACGCTTGCGCGCCTTTGGCCCTCGCTCGATTACATGGACGTGGGATGTCGGCTGAACCGGCGGCGAGTCTTCCTTGGAATCCATGGAGGTTTCGGCCGAGCTGGTCTCTGGCGGAATCCGCCTCCGGAGAGTTGTCGCCATGGTGGAAGCCTCCGTGTCAAGCCGCAGGACAAAATAACGATATGCAACGGGTAAAGAAGACGAAGCCGCGCCAGGTGGACCAAGGGCAAAAAGCTCTCTTGGAAGTTGAAAGTTGTGAGCAGATTGGTTCCAGCTGTCTAAGTAAGGTAGCGGCTGACGTCAGGGCATTCGTCCGGCACGGGAAGGGCTCCAGCCTTTTTAGTGGCTGCCAGCGCTGTGGAAAGGCCGCTAAAGTGAACTGACAGCGCCAAAAGTGCGTGTTCTCTCATTTGTAGAGGAGGAGGAGGAGGGGGGAGAAGAAACGAGTCCGCCCTTGAGGGAGAAATAAGACCTGGAGTTATATTGATGCTGTAAACAAGGGGGAAAGAAAAAAGTCAGACGCGCGGTTTCACTCCTCGGAGCGCCCCAGCAGCCCGTTCCATTGGCTGCGGCAAGTTGCTGGAACCCGGTGTCAAGCATCAAATCAGATCAAATTGGCTTTTCCTTTTCCCTCGCCCGGATCTGGGAATCTCGCTGAGCTGAGCTCCATACAAGTCAGTACAGGCACAAGCATTTTTAGCACGTTTTTTCTGCGACCCCCCATTAACATGTGATTGACCGTCACGCGACGGTAGGGAGCCTCCACCCACGATTTGCTTTTAGTCAGACTTGGTTAGAGTTGCACCAAAAGGCCAAAAGTGCTTGCCTGGCACCCAATCTGTTGCTTGCCAGGCCTCTCGAAGGATTCCCTGTGCTGCTTTTCCGCCGATGCTGACCGGCCTGCCTGGTTGGCTGCCACTTTGGCTTTTTGCTCCCATTGCCGACTCACCGGCCGACGGTTGAGTCACTCATTGGAGGAGGTGGTTGAGCGAGAGAGGGGATAAGAACGTGGGATAGACGGAGAGGTTCGGGTTCGGGTTTCTGGCGTTGCATCGCATCGCATCGCTATTTCTTGCTTGCACTGCTTCTCGGACAGCTCTTCACCGCAAATCAGCAAAGTAAAGTAAAGCAAAGCAAATCATAACACCATGGCAGTGTCGTCGACCAAGCAGCCGCCAGCCAATCTGGAGTACATCCAATATGAGCACCGGCTGGAGGCCCAGTATCTCCCCGCCATCCGGGCCCTCATCTCAAAGGACTTGAGTGAGCCATACAGCATCTACGTCTACCGGTACTTTCTCTGCCAGTGGTCTCATCTTTGCTTCATGGTAAGCCATCCATCTCCGCCGAGTCTCTCGCCCGCAGCAATATCTAATCGATTCAGGCCCTGGATCCAGAGGATTCATCCCTCATCGGCGTCATAGTCTGCAAGCTGGAGGTGCACTCATCTCACTCGCCTCCAACCCGGCGAGGGTACATTGCCATGCTGGCCGTGGCGTCGCATTTCCGTGGACGGGGAGTTGCCACTGCTCTGGTGAAGAAGGCCATCGATGCCATGGCAAATCGCAATGCCGACGAAATTGTGCTGGAGACGGAGGAGACCAACACAGCTGCCATGAAGCTGTACGAAGGCCTCGGCTTCATTCGATCTAAAAAGCTGCATCGGTACTACCTCAACGGCAACAGCGCCTATCGACTGATCCTCCTACTCAAGGCCGTCGACCCGGACCAAAGCCCTCTCTACGATGAACGGCAAGTCACATAGCTTGTATTGAGCCGTTGTCTTGATGTCCATACAAATAGAGAGAAGGCGGTCCCTCAGGAATATATCAGACTGTTATAGAGAGGCGGCATTTGGGATGGCGTGGCATGGTACGACGTGACATGATATGAAGGCCAATAAAAAAACATTGGCGTTTAGCATATTGGTCTCTACTTGTCCTAGCATACATTGTGTTTTGTTCAGTCGGCTTGACATTTCATGGGTAGTCATCTCCCGTTGGTTATTTCGGTGTTAGTGTCAAGGTATTGCAGCAATTTAGTGTACATTTCTTGTTGGTTTACCAATTTCAGAACATGTTGCCTATTTGGCGTCCTCTCAAGCTCGGCGAGGGAATACGTCGCCAGAGCTATAAATAGATGCCCTCAGCCCCCATGCATTGCCGTGCGAAATGCCAATATATGTGAATGCATCTGTTGGTGGTGTTAGTCTTGTGCATTAGACAAGTGCATGGCAGCAGAGAGCTTACCCGGTTTATAATATATAGGACGGCCTCTGGCCTCGACCAGCTTCAGCTCGCGCATCTTTTGCAAAACGCGCCCAACGTCTGCCTTGTCCGAAAAGTCGGATGTGTATATACATAGTATGCGATCCTTGCGAGGATCCTCCAATGGCGATCGCGGTGCAACCTTGGCGGCGATGCCAAGCTCATTGTTTGCAGTTGCTTTGGCAACAATCTCCCACATTTCGTTGACTTCCGAAGCCGGGCAGAACAACAGCCACTACAGGTGAGGCATGGTTAGCAACTAGGAGTCACATCATACCGTATCATCAACCAACTCGGATAAATCATACTTTGCCTGTTCGCACCTTAGCGAGATGGGCCAGTTGGAGGATGTCGTCGGTAGCCTGCTTCTGCTCCTTTCTGATTTCCCTTTCAACAATGGGCTTAGCCTTTCCCGACCTCTGCATGCCTTCGATGAACTTGGTGACCAGGTGAAGCCTCTCCAAACCACCTTGAGCGACGATGGCCGTCTTACTGCCCTCCTCCTCCGGCGCCTCATCTTCATTTCCCTTTGAGAACTGGCTCTGGCTCTCATGCTTGTGTACCCGTGGGATGTAGGGGTTACATATAAAGATCCACGGCGTATCCGGTGTCTGGTCCGTTGTTGCGGGCGGCAACCGCGTGAGAAAGTCGTCAATCGTCTCCGTCAATTGCCAGGCATACTGTATCCCGGCATATGGATTGTGCAGGTGAGAGGCCTCGTCGATGAAGTTTGTATGGCGCTGCGGACGGCCCGGATGCTCTCGCTGCTGCTGGGCCCAGTCGTCCACGTCAAAGTCGGCGACACGCTGTAAGAGATGCGATGCGACCTCGTCATCCCCTAGATTGCCCGGTTAGAGGTTATCAGATACTTTCCCAATTTCCTCCCCATCAGACGAATGAAATATTAGATGAGATTCAAGGTACCATAAAAGTCTGAATCGTCAGAGTCCATGGCGTTGAGCCAACTCGCGCCGCAATCAGGTACCCGACACCGCCGCTACGGCAATTTGGCGCCCTCTGGAGCTCCCGTACGGGCCAACGTGGGTGCACACAGTTAGTGGGCATCAAAGTCTTGATTGCTCAGCCGTAGCAGAGGCGTGAACTTGGCAGAGCTGCCACAGAAATTGGCCCGGCCAGGTGTGTTTCGGTGAGTGCGTTTGGCCCAGACTACAAGTACCTACAAGCAGCGCGTGGGCGATGAGGCCATGGCATCAGAGTTGCTTGCAAAATATCGATTCTTTACCAGGTTTGGCGATGAAAATGATAAAAGGAAGGAAATTGCAAGAGTTGCAAGGAGACAAAGATTCACCCGCGGGGATGGTCTGTTTATGTAGGTGATGAATGTGATGGATAATCCAGCACAGGTATTCCGTCTCGGTTTACAACCGCCTCCCCTGCAGGCTCTCTCCAGCGAGTGACTGCCGGGCTGGTGGGAAGCTATCCGATAAGCTCCACCGCCGCCACAGTGATTTTCTTTCTTTTTCTCAGCACCACAGGCAACGGTTAATCAGGTGAAGCATTTATGCTTCCTTTTTCCGGACTTCACGCCTTCTCCTAGCATCTTCGCCATTCACCAACTATGGAAGAGCTGGCCCCCATCGCCTCGCTGCAATCACTGGTCTTGGACCTCCCGCCTAGCTGTGCCGAGTTCTGCCCCGCGCATCCTGAGTATTTGGTGGTGGGAACATACAACTTGCAAAAGGACGACGCCGAGCCAGCGCCGGCACAAGAGGAGGATCAGAATGACGATCCAGCAGCTCCCAAACCTCAGAATAGAAACGGCAGCCTCATCGTTCTCAAGGTGGAAGGCGACGACGTGTAAGGCTGCGACTCTGGATGCTTAGGAGGCTGGTCAGGCTGCTGGACTACTGACTGCTGATGAGGGAAACAGATCGATAGTGCAGACCGTGATGCAGCCGTCTGCTCTGCTGGACCTCCGCTTCTACCAGGATGTGCCAGAGTATCAGGACATCTTGGCCGTGGTGTCCAGCACTGGAACCCTTGCCATGTTCAAATTCGACCCGCTCAGAGACGCCAGCGCGCCATTGCAGCACTTGGCTACGAGCAGGTGTGAGGATCTCGACGACGATGTCCTCTTTCTGCAGTGCAACTGGCATCCGATTGCGCGCAGGGTGATTGGAGTCACCACCTCTACCGGATTGGCAAGGTTGTTGCTACTGGACGATGAGTGGAAGATTGCACAATCTGCCGACGTGGACATTCAGAACTCTCTTGAGGCCTGGTGCATAGCTTTCTCTCCTACAAGCGCTTCATCACATGCAACGAACCAACCCATCTCAGTCTACTGCGGGGGGGATGACTCCATGCTTCGATATACGACCTGTCACTGGCAAGAGGAAGGGGATCAAGATGACCCATCGTCAACCCTAGACACGCCGTTCGGCTCCATAACAGTCAAGGGGCAGCACGATGCAGGAGTAACTGCAATTTTGCCCCTGTCGCTATCAACTCAGGATCAGGGTAGAATAGTCGTCACTGGAAGCTACGATGACCACTTGCGGGTCTTTGCCATTCACGATCTTCATCATTCGTATGGCCTAAAACGCGTGCACCTGCTAGCGGACGCGAACCTCGGAGGTGGGGTGTGGAGGTTGAAGCTGGTGGATATCCGGACAGCGGGAGGCTCGACGAGGATACGAATCCTGGCATCCTGCATGTATGCTGGAGCAAGGCTCGTTGAGATTGTGGCAGACGCCAATGGACAGGGTTGGGCCTGTGAGGTCTTGGCCCGGTTCGAAGAGCATAAAAGCATGAATTATGCCTCGGATGTTGTGCCATCGCCAGCAGAGGATGGGAGGATGCGCGTTGTCTCGACCAGCTTTTATGACAAGCTGCTCTGCCTGTGGGAGTATGAGCCGCGGCAGTAATACTACCTCCTAGTACTAATGAATTGTCCGTAGGTAGTGTCAATCCCGCCGTGACAAAAATACATACCTTGCCTGTTGCTTGAGAATGGAGGATGGAGCCGGCCAACAGGCACAGCCCAGTGGGCGGTTTGCCTCATTGGGACAGCAATTGTCTTTCTAATCCAATCCAATCCTTCTAGAAGACGGAGAGAAGCGAAGCAGGCTAGACATGAATCTCGGGTAATCAAAGCAGGTCCGGCGCGGGGTGCATCCGGCAGAGGCATGCTGTTGCTAATCAGCCAGGACAAGGCCCGGACCAGAGGCCATCAAGCGATGCATCACACACCACACGCCCCTCCACCAAGCTGCAGCGGTTCCACTGGGGGGAAATATAGTACGACGACAGAAGATCCAGGGGAGCTGCCCGTCTCCACCGCCGCCTGTCCCTGTGCTCTCTGGGCCAAGTAAAGCAAGTGATCGAGTGTCATTGGAGCCTGTCCTGTATGCCCTCTCCGTACCGTAGCCCGCCCTCTCAGCCTTGCAGCACGGTGCCACCGCAGTCGCGTGAAGAAACGTGAGGCATTGGAAGGCTGGCGAAGCCTAAGCCAGGCGGGCGTCTTGCGTGGTGTTTTTGCCTTCCAGGTTGTCTTGTTGAGAGCCCAGCGCTTTTTAGTGGCTCGCCGGGCCTATAAGGCTCCATCTCGGGCCTAACGTCGCCTAGGCCTTCGTGATCCAAGGTCCCCTAAAAAGCTAACCTTGAACCTTGAAAAGAAGAGCCTCAGTTTTGCAACGGTTGCGTGAAGCAGAAGCTGGATCCTCCCGCTCTTTTCTGCCAGCTGACCGCCTTCACCTCGTGCTCCGAACAGTCAACATCGTGCACGTTTTCCCTCGCCATCCATCAACCTTCTCCCATTGTTGCCATCAATCTCCCCATACCACAGTCCCGTCTTTCCTTGGTGTCTAGCATAGCAGTCGAGTCACCTAATCGTTACGAGTCGAACCCCGCTGGCGGCTGCTGCTGCTACCGACGAGCTGTCACCTCCAGTCGATAACCAAACAAATTATCCGGGCCCCCCTGCTCTTTTTTTATTTTTAGTGAACAGCAGCCACCCTCGATGCTCGTGCCCAAGCCGACCGACTTCTAATATTCTCTTGAGGCTGTCTCGAGGGACAAAAGCATCCCCGATTGCGCCGCGTGCCCTGCAGCGTTCCTGCTCGTGCCACTTTGGCTGATTATCAATCATGTCTTCCAACTCCAACGGCGGCGACGCGAGAAACGGCGACGCAGACGTGCTTGCCAAGATTCATCTTGCCCTCGAAGTGGTTCACAGCCCTCACTCGACCAACGATGCGCGTAGGGAAGCCCAATCTTTCCTCGAGGAGGTCAAGGACATCCCCGAAGCTCCCTTCCAAGGCTACACCTTAGCCTCCGACAAGGCCCAGGCGCCCGTTGTCCGCCATTATGCCCTGTCGCTCCTCGAGCATGCCATACGATACCGATGGGCCAGCTATACCGACGAACAATCCCGAACCCTTCGAAACTGGGTGCTGGAGCTCAGCCAGGCCGTCTCCAAGGGCGACCCGTCATATCTGAGGAATAAGACTGCCCAGCTCTGGGTGGAAGTGGCCAAGAGAAGCTGGGGCTCCGACTGGACGGATATGGATGCCATGCTCGTTGAGCTGTGGCAAATCCCCAATTCGCCCGCTCACAAGGAACTTGTCATGTTTGTCCTCGAGGCTTTGTCGGACGAGGTTTTTGCCGGAGATGACCCTGTTGTTGCCATGAGAGAAGGCGTCCTTAGCAAGGCGTGCGTCGAAATCTTCACTCCCACGGCGGTCCTGATCGAGGCGTTCCCCAATCGTCAGCCCGGCCCAGATGTCCGATGTGGCCACGAGGGCTGGCTCAGTCGACTTTCAGAGTTCCTCGGCTTGTGTATCAATGCTGACGCCAACGACGAGGTGAAGATGTGCATTATCAAAGGATTCTCCGTCTTCCTATCACTTATGCCGTGGGCTATTCCAAAAGCTATATCCTCTGCTCGCTGTGTGGATGTTTTGTCTGCCGGCCTAGCGTCTCCATCGACCGAAATTCAAAGGGTGAGACAAACCTACCATCGTGCTGATTTCCTGCGGTTCGTGCTAACAAGCTCCCAAACAGGTCGCCCTAGATGCCCTGCACGCTCTGTATTCCCGGTCCAACTTTACAGATGACGAGTTCAGGGACCTCGTGGCCCCCATGTACAGCAGTGCATCTATTCAACTCTTCAAGCAGCTCATTGATCGGTCAGACGTCGACGCCGACGATGTAGACGAAGACAAATATCAGATTTTGAAGAGGCTATCTGAGGTATGGCCCCCCAATAGTAAACAACCGCATGGATCCAGTGCTCTCCTAACAAGCATTGCGACAACAGATGCTCTCGAGTTTAGGTGATTATTTTGAGAAGAAGCATTCCCAAGTCCCCCTTGATGCAAGCCCCGAAGGCTTCCTGCAGCTTTTGCTCCAAGTAGTACAACACCAAAGTCTCATGGTGTCCATCCCGGTCTTAGTAACGTGGACCAGACTCCTTGCGAACAAGGTGATCGGCCCAAGTGACATTGTTACCTCCATGATAGGGCCTCTCCTCGAGGTCTGCAGCTCCAGATTGGTCCGATATGAAAATCTGCCTCAAGATACCTCTGACCCAACGTTCCTGTTCCTAATGGAGGATACCGACACCATCCCTGAGCGCCATGCCTTCCTGGGCAATTACCGCCGCTATAGCTCACAGGTCGTTGAAGTAATTGTGCAACTCAAACTAGTCGATGCTGTATCGCATATCCTGGGGCGCACCGAACAACTCTTGCTGCATCTCTACGATGGACAGCCTGCATTTAACAGTGAGACATTGCCGCAGCTCCGCCGTTCCGATTGGAAGCATGAACTGACGTGATTAGAACAAAACTATTTCAAACACTCTATGCCCGTTCTGCAGGTAGACGCTCACTTCACTCTGATTGAAGCCGCGTTGAAAGGATTCGCAAAGTGGAAGAGGTCGCACCAACACGACAACGTATGTGGCAAAGAACGCGTCTTGGTTGAGACGATTATGCTAACTGATCAACTGGACAGCAACAACAGACAGCCGAGCTTGAGTCTAGCCTTGAAGAGTGGTGCACGAGACTTTTGGAGATGAACTTTGAGGTATGTTGTCTGTTTTACAGGAATGATATAGCCCAATCTTGGCATTGACTAACGCTCGGCGCTCTCCAGGATCCTTTAATCCGAAGGCGAACTCTACAGTTGCTCGTCTACTTCTCGACAAATGCCCTGAACAAGAATGCAAATTTCATGCTGAAAGTACTTGAGCACATCCTTCTTACATGGCCTGTGTTGGAGCCAGCGTATGGCGCGTACAATGACGCCGTTAAAGATTTCCAAGTTGAGAGCATGGTCGAGCTGCATCGCCTCGCGATTGGAATGCCTGACCACCTCTTGGTATGCCTCTCTTTTATAGGCTCTTCACATCTTGCGTACTGCAAGGCTAACTTTTTTTTGATCATTAGGGGGTTTACGACCAAATCGAAGCCCGCGTGAATGAGATGATGTCTTCCGGAAAGCTAGATGATAGGAGAACCCTTGCTTACCGAAGCTTCTTGTTCTTGATCATGTAAGTTGCAACACCCGACGGTTATTAGCAGATTTAGTGTTGTTTCTAACCCGGGCCCCCAAGACATCGAGCCAAGAGCCTTGACGCCCAGGCAAAGATCCAGAAGCTGCGAGAGTTTGTTGAACCAGTCAAGGCGCAATGGCAAGAGGAGAATATCAAATCTGCCGTGGAATCATACTCTGGCTTCTGCGAACTTCTTGGGCTAGATAAGGCTCAAGCATACTTGGTGAGCCGTCAGGCACACAACATCAAAGACTGGGGCTCCTGTGAGCTTGACGAAGAGGGATTAGCCCTCCAGAACGAGTTGGAAGAGCGCCTCAAAGTACGTGTAACCCCTACAAGTCGTATGCCCCCGTGGAAGCATGTACCAACACACCATGACAGCAATTGCCACTCCGTTCGACAAAAACCCTTCTTGCTCTATCTGTGGACCGAGTCGACAGGTTAACCACCGCCTTTCAGGCTACCTCTGTGATTTGGGAGGAAGGATTCGCAAACATTCTGGCAGATTTACTGCGTCTTTTGAGGTACGCACTTGATTTGGTTGAGATGCTGTTATTTTTTTTATCCTTTTACTAATTTCGTTGTAGCTATGCCCATGCGTCGCATAACCCGCATAACTGGACAGGATTCCCAGAGGGCATGCGCCACATGGTTGATAAAGTCCTGAGCGATCGGTTTTGGCAGGCTGGTATCTCTGATGGAAGCAAAGATGATTTCTACGCGCGAGTCCTTGATAAGAAAGGGACGGTAGAGGGGCTTGCATCCACGATTCGGGGTTCAGTTCGTTTTGTCCGCGAAACGGCGTATGGCATCATATACTGTATGAGCAAGCTTCATTCGCAGTTTTACGGATTCAGCGAGCTCGCCGCTCCATTGGCCGAGGCCTTCTTTTCAGACTCGATATGGCTGTCCACACACCAGCAAAGCAACCTGCTGAGTCTGGTGCGGCACCTCGTCGACGACTGCCCCGTTGATTGCCGCGAAAACTTCTTGCCCCGGCTTTTGTCCTCGTGCTTCCAGCAGATGGATACCAAGATCAACTCTGAGTGGGCCAAGTTGGAGCAGCAGCAGACCGTGGTGGCAGATGGAGATGCCGAGCTGAAGGAGGAGATGAAGTCTGAGAGCATTCTCCGGCAAGTGACGTACACTGCCGTCGTGCTGGTGGCAGACTTTCTGGATCCAACCAAGCCAAGTAAGATGAAGTCGTAATTATTCTTCAGACATGCTTGTTCATTGCTAACCCTTTATATAGATTCTCCAACTTTGAAGGCACAGGTCCGGGGCATTAGCGAGCACATCAGTTCTAGGGATGCTTATCCCTCTCTTCGAAAGTTTTGCTTATGCCACCAGGAAATCATCGAACCGCTCTTGCTTTTCTGCATGCATGGAATTCGGATGCGAGACATTCGATGTTGCGGCATGCTACTGCGACTATTCATCTCTCTGGTGCCGGAGTTCTCGACGTCTAGTCAAGGATCCAAGAGAAGCCAAACAACTTCCGATGGAAACGGGACCTCGGCGGATGCATCTCCCATCCCTTCGGAGATTGCTACGGCTGTCCGAGAATACATCGTGTTCGGACGTGTTGAAATCATGCATCACATCCTTCCACGAGCCATACTTTGTAGATGTGCAGAAGGAGCTGGCATCGCTCATTGCCACCATTGTGGTCTACTATAGCACAATCACATCAACGCCGACCGACCTTCTCTTGGCACTACCCAATGTGAATCCCGCAGAACTAGAGCGCCTAAACGCCTACGTCGCCAAGCCGGGATCCCACACTCGGCAACAGCGAGCAATCGTCTTGGAATTCTTAAAGGATCTCAAAGGAGTGAGCGTCTCGGAGATGGGGAAGCTGAATAAAGGTCTCGACAGTTCGACCCGCTCTAAGCGCCCGACCCGAAGCAAAATGGCACAGGGCTTCATGACCAGCGCTCCAGCGGCATCTGATGCTGCGGACCGCAAAAGGGTAGATGCCGCCGAGGGCAGGACGACGCCCGATGGCCTAGAAGGCATTTCCAATTTATTTGAGAGTTAGAAACAAAAACTATGGATAGCGAATTAGGCTGCCAGAGTGCCGAGAAAGAGGCGAACAAAAAAAAGGATTTAACAATGGCGACAATGGGGCGCAACAGGAGTTTGCCTTTTCCCTATTGTCTTATACTGTTTTATTTTATAGCACATCTTTTGCTTTTATTAGAGCCTACATATGGTGCAAGGGCCATGGGTGAAGGGCTGGAAAGATGTAAAGAAGAAGCCTGAGAAGGGGAGGGCAAGGGACCGTTTGTGGGAAGAAGCTGAGCAGTGCCTAGTGCCATATGCCATGCAGACCGGCATACTGGCATACGAGGCATGGGATGAAGTTGTCATACCGCCTCAAGGCACCGCAGGGATTCTGGTAATTCAAGGTGGACAAGGGCCACGAAGGGGGGGGGGGAGGAGACTCGTAGTTACTAGTAATGTTATGATGTCTAGTAGCACAAGTTGGAGCCATCTGATACCTGTTCCGTCCGTCCCGTCTGTGAGCGTACGAGGATATGCATCGGTCCTAGACCGTGTCCAAAAGGCGTTGCTAAAGGCGGTTTTGACCCCTGCCTAGCATCCTTGGCCGACTCCTACATGTCATGATAATATTTCCGAGAGGTGCCAAGGGCAGCAGGCTGCGTGTAGTTGTTGTGATTGGGCTGGGCTGGGGCTTGTGTCGCCTGAGATTTGTCAGTTGGACATGTTGGGATGTTTGAAGTACGAGTGTCCGGAGTCCGGATTTACGGCGGTGGGATGGTTCAGCTGTTTTTTGCAGGAGATGAATTGTTCAACAGCCACTCCTTGTGTGACTTTTGCGGGTGCGTATGCATGCGTGTAGGCGAAGTTGGTGCCATGAGCATCGTCATCATCCGTATGTACCTTGCCCTTGGTAGTAGACTCACAGGGGCCCCAACCAATGAGTGCATGGGGCATACCTGTGTGCCTACTATCGCAGGCAAAATAGGTGAGAAGTAAGAAGAGAGGGAGGAAGAAAGAGAAAGGGGGGCACAGAGAGGGAGAGGCAAACATGCGTGGTGAGCTGAGCTGGGCAGGGCAGGGCCTCTGTGGGTGTGACGTGCAACGAAGGGGGGGGTTGCACGTACGAGGAGAGGCAACGCTGTGATCCGTCTCGCTTCGCGTGTTTGGCCGTACCGGGGAGAGACGGGTCGGTAAAGGACAGGCTTGGGATGGCGGTTGGATGGCGGGCGTTGAGGGTTGGGATCGCGTTCTGGTGAGGGTGCAGATGGTGAGTGGTGGTTTTATACCGTCGGATATCTTACTTATATGGATGGCCCTTTTGGGGGGTTTTCCAGGCACGGATACTATAGTAGCCCGAGAAGACTGTTTGGTAAAGATGAACAAGATGGAGATCAAATGCATCAACACCAGGTGCAGAGTTCCGTCAACGCAGACGAAAGAGTCGAGTTCGGGATCTAGACGCCAAAGGCCTGCCAGTAGCCTCCATTCGGAACTGCACGTAGCCTCTTTTTACGCACCCGCAGCATCCATTGGCCGGAGCTTTCATCCTCCCTCTCTCACCACTCTTTGCTCTCGTTTTTCTATTCATAGTTTCTATTTTTCCTTTCTAAAGGCCGTCTCTTGTTTCGTTTTTTTTCTTGGCCCTCGTAACAGCAGCGCCGTGCTAGTTCACCTGGGGGGGGAGCGGCAGATGGACCCCCCCCCATGACACTCGTCAAACAGAAGCGGTTTCCCTTTGGCCTGTCGCAGCTAATTATAGCCCAAAGACTACACTTTGACGGCTCGTGAGGGTCTGGTTTGGTGTAGGCGGTATGTACGAGTAGATACATGAATGCGTTTCGGTGAGGCTTCTCCGGCGTGCTAAAACCTGCAGCTCTGTGTCTCTGGAGATCGTTTTGGCATGGATTGAATCGTGCGGTGGGGGTCCTAGGCCATGGGGGGGGCTTGACGTCGA